>JAKCPI010031749.1:0-30453 GCA_023213315.1 Euborellia annulipes
CTTTTTTACTTTCTTTCTACAATTTTTAAGTGGTAGTCAAAACCGTCTTAATATTTCAAAGCACGAAAAAGAATCACTTGAGAAAGTCTTGGCAGGCCAATTTAAGCTCTAGTATTTAGCTCAGAATATTAACTAATTTTCGGATTTGTGTGTTCTAGGTGGTTTAATGATGAATACTGGTATTCAAGTAACCGGAGGCAATGGTACTTCAGGATATTCCCTATCCAATCCAACTGATCCTAATCATGGTCTTCTTTTGGATCATGAAGATGCTCATGAATTAGATAAATATTTGAAATATTCATCACAACAAGTGGCACCAATTTTACATCATGAATTAGATCCAAATCATAATCATTATCATCATCATCACAACAACAACAACATCAACAACAACAACAGCATTACCATGCAATGCCTCCTCAGGTATGTTGAATTTTTGGTAGCGAATTTAGGAATTTTTCTTTATCAAAAATGAGTTGACTGTTTTAGAAAAAACTTTTCAGTTCATTAAGTTGGGGTCTTAGTATTTTTACCAATGAAAACGAAGATTGCATCAGAGCTGTCGCAAGTACAGGGTGTTTATAAAAGAATATCGGGGTTTTAACTCTTTATAATATCTATTACATTAAACTTAGAGTTATAAATGATATGTCAAATGAAAAAAGCAACTCAAACAGTTTTACCAAGCACCTTAAAAATGTTCAATGTGACTACCTTGTACATCAAAGTCTATAGCCGAGTTCTTCCCAAACGTGGATAAGTGTGTCTTCAGTAATTGTAGCACAAGCTGCTTCAATCCGGTTTCTTAATTCGGTGAGGTCAGCTGGTAGCGGAGGCACGTACACACGGTCCTTGATGAAACCCCAAAGATAAAAATAGCATGGCGTTAGGTCAGGAGAACGCATAACAAGCCCTGTCATTTTTCGACGGGATGTCTAGCGGATTTGCGGCAGAAACGCATGCGCACTGGTGCCAACAAACAAACCGTTTGAGCTGCTCTTTCATTTGACATATCATTTATAGCTGTAAGTTTAATGTAACAGATATTATAAAGAGTTAAAACCCCGATATTCGTTTATAAACACCCTGTATTTTGGAGTACCCACTATTCAGAAAATTACTTGAAGTATTTTAAGCGCAGCTCTGAATGCAATTGGAACATCCAAAATATGCTGCTATATCTTCATTTTTATTTCAAGATGGAATCTAAAGACCATCATCATCATTCCCCGTCTCCGATGTTCCATCATCATGAAGCAGCATATGGAGAGGCTCAATCCAATCAACACCAGTCAACAACAACAACAACAACAGGTGGTGGTGGCTCGCAAACTCCACAACATCAATCAACAGCAGCGGCAGCAGCAACGACAGTTGTCAAAACTGAAGATGATTTCAGTGTCATCTTAGCTGATGTACGTAAAACTTGCTATTCTATCAGTAGTTAAAAAAAAAGAATAAATATTAAAAAAAGCTCACACCAAATTATTCCTTCATCCAAAGGTATATTTATTATTATAATAATAAATCACGAGATTTCCCGTAAAAAAATAAAGTCATGATGTTGATATTTTGGTCACTAAATAGCTAGTCTATTATTATTTTATGACAGTATATAACACATGCTGAAACTTTACTCCAACTAACAAGGGGAGTGCATAGCCATCATGTCATCGATTTGAACGAAAATTTTTTGATGTGTAGTACTTAATGAAAAACAAATTCTGTTAAAGCGAGAGAACGCACTTCTCAACTGTTTGTCTAAAAAAAAATGTTAAAGATTTTGTTAGGATGCCTTAAACGGTTGCTAACAATAACAATTCAAAAAGCCATTGTGGCTAGATTAGTAGCGTGCATTTTTTGTAAACATGAAATCCCGAGTTCGAATCTCGCCCTGTGAAATTATTTTTTTTTTTTTTTGTAATTTATATTTTTTGAATTTCTAGAAAAAAAATTAATTTTTTAATATTAATAAATTATAAATAAATAAAAAAGTTTTTTTTTAATTATTGGCTTTTAATTTTATTTAAAGAAAATTCAAATGCTTTCTGTCAAAATTATAATATAAAGAAATATTTAATATTTTACGAGAAATATGTTATTATTAAAAATTTTACATTTTATAAATTACACAAAAAAAAAAAAAAAAATAGTTGCACAGAGGGAGATTCGAACTCGGGATTTCATGTTTACAAAGAATACACGCTACTAATCTAGCCATAATGGCTTTTTGAATTGTTATTGTTAGCAACCGCTTAAGGCATCCTGGCAAAATCGTACACATTTTTTTTTTAGACAAACAGTTGAGAAGTGCGTTCTCTCGCTTTAACAGAATTTGTTTTTCATTATGAAAAAAATTTTCGTTCAAATCGGTGACATGAAGGCTATGCACTCCTCCCCTTGTAAGAAAGTTTCATATGTTTTGAAGTCAAATTGTGTGACCTATTTCTGATAAAACCAAAATGACATTTTTCATTTTTATTTTATTTTATTTAAAATTTTCCTTTTAAAGACTGCTTTGAATAAATAAATAAAAATGCAAATTTCGTGATGACTGAGCGAATTTTAATTTTTAAAATCATATTTCATTTTATTTGTAGTTTTATTTTTTTTGTAGATAACTTTTTCGTTTTTATGTATGGCGAATTTTTTTTTTTAAATTGTAAATAATATGAATATTTATTATTATTATTCTGCTTATATTTTTATTTTTATTTAATACAATAATAATACCGTATAATACGTATTTTAAATAATAAATTATATAGCTAAGTTATCTTTTATAAAACGATATTTTTTTTTTTTGTAAATATTTAAATTATAATCTATCTGTTCATTATTATTTATTATAAAATAATATCAAATGTCAATTAATTATGAATAAATTTTCAATTAAATACCATATAAAAATAAAATTTGACAATCCATGTGATGGGAAAATCGAGAAATAAAAAAAAGTTTTTTTTTACTTTGCACCCGTTTAGAGGGTGTGATACCCGACCGTGGAGAAAAATAAATAAAACGTTAACCCATCTGAATAAATCGCCAAATTGTTTTTTAGTTTTCTATAAAATGAATATAATAATAATTGTCTTTTTATAAAAACAAAGTGAAAAGTGAAAGTCTATATGACCTTAGATGGCCGAAAAGACTAATAAAAAAAAAAAATTTATTCTTGGAGTGACTACCCACATAGCACAAAATATTGCGAATCTTGCATAAATTGCCAATTAATATTGCAGGAATATTGCATCAATATTGCAAATCTTGCAAAATATTGGCAATATTGCAGCGGCAATATTCCAAGCTAGGAATATTGCAGCAATATTGTTGCAATATTCCTATGTCCGTCTTTTTGCAACATTGCAGAAATATTGCATCAATGTAGCTGCAATATTGTCAGCATTGAGCAAGATTGCTGCAACATTCCAGCAATATTTTGTGCTGTGTGGGTAGCTACGCCAGTCCTTTCCCCACCTTTCCACATAAATGTGATCTGAAGAAAGTTGAAAGAAACAACCGAAACTCTTAAGAAAAAAAAAAAAAAACATTTATTTTCGTCTTTCATTCTAATCTTGCCTGTCACCCATCCAAAATCAAGATCCTAAGGCCGATAAACACTCTAGATCAGGGATGAGCAACCCGCGGCTCGCCAAGCATTTCTAAAATTGAAAATAAATTTTTTTTTATTTAAATTTTATCATTATCACTATATAGAAAGAGGAGGAGAGGAACCCTTTTCAGGGACTGGTTTATACGAGGGATGGAGGGGGAAAATTTTATATTTTTTTATTCTAATGTTTATTATAAATAAAGTTTTGGAAATTATTAATAAATGTTACTATATGTGCGGCCCGCCAAAAAATTTTAAAATTTAAATTGGCCCGTTGATTAAAAAGGTTGCTCACCCTTGCTCTAGATTGAGCAGTTGGTAATTTTAAAACAAAATCCTAAAGACAGTAAATAGATAAAAAATATTCTGCGAGATGAGTTTGTTTTGTAGGCCTATTTAAATCGAGCATGCGCCTTGACTTATAGGCAACACATGTGCCGTGTGAGAAATACGGATAGAGTGAAAAAGGTTCGGTTTTTTTTTTAACTCACTTTAAAATGAAATTTACCTTTACCCCATATTATATCAATAATAAAATAAAAATACCTTCCCTCCCTCACTCCAACTTAACTAAATTTAGGAACGTGTTTCAATCTAAATTAAAATTAAATATTCAAATAAGTTTAATTTTAATTTACAAAATGTTTCAACAAGAGCCTACGGTCTAATTAATTCGAACCATCCTCAGTACATACCGTAGATTAAACAGCAATCGAATAATGGCTTCTTCCATTTAAGCCACGATTTCATTAATTCAAAGAAGCGAAGTAATGAATATTCTATCTAACCGAGTTAACCTAATAAATACTAAAATTTGCTATCCTAATTTGAATTATGCATAAAAAAATCGGTTAATTAGTTTCGGAGTTTAAAAACTCTTTACCAACACAAATTGAAACTTTTGTTGTTTTTTTTTTATATTATTAATTTATAAAATTTTAATAAATTTATTTATTTAATAAATAAAATGAACAGAAAGATTTGATGAATTGATAAATAAATAAATATCCTATATTTAATTTTTAATTATAATATTTTTCAACTTTCTTTTATTTTTTGTATATAAAATATATATATATACGTATATACTAGATTAATTTAAATAGTTGATTTTTTTTTTTTAATTTTATCTTTATTTTGGATTTTATTTCTTTTTTTTTTTTTTTTTGTCTTGTATGTGTCCCTGCATGTATGTATGTGCGTGTGTATACGCGAGTATAATAGAAATTAAATTTGCAAATTCCGTCCATTTGGAGGAAAACTCTTCTTTTTTTTTAATGCAATATTTTATTATAATATAATAGTTTAAATTTATAAATAAATACATTCCTCCGAATATATAAATATAAATAAATAAATAAATATTATTATATATATAAATACATTTGTTATGTTTTATTCAATAAAAATATTTTTTGTGAATTTTTTTTTTGTTTTTTTTTTTTCATTATTATTATTATGGGAGTTTTTAATTATAGAACACATTTTGTATTAAAAGTATAAATAATGAACAACGTTTCGACTGCTTTATTATCAAATACTGTGCACTTGCTCCGACTCAAGTGAAATAAGGGATTTTATATGCAACGATGTCAGCGCCATCTACACTCATTTCCACGAATTAAAACACAATCATCAAAGCAAAAAACATGGTATTATTCATAACAACTCCAATTTTGAATTAGATTATATTTTTTTCTCCAGTGGGAACCGGAAAATGTTAATTTTGTTGTCTAATTCCCAAAGTGTCCCATCAAAAAAGTGATTATTAAAAAAAAATACAGAAGATTAAATTCTGCGACGTATAAGTAGGCCCAACTCTTCTTATTTCAGTTAAATAAAATACAGTAGTTGAACACACCATTGCATAACAGGGTCAATATATAGGCAAATATAGAAGAAATATAAATAAATTAGGAAAAATAGTAAACTAAGGCCTACAGTTAAAACTTGACCGGGGTCACACCTCCCCCCCCCCCCGCTAATTGTCATTTAATTTAGAAATCTATCATATTACTTGACGAATATAAGGTAGCAAAAATATGGTTCCGATTACATTGAAAAAAGTAAAGTAAGTATTAGACTATTGATATTTATTTTTAATCAAAATAGTTGAAGTAGAGGGGGGGGGGGGGTTTGGACCCGCATATCTCCCCTCTTCTAACAACTCAGTGACTTGGCAACAGAATTAAGGGGCTACGGTAGCGAAGGGGTAACGCATGTTTTTCCCGATAAGATGGCGTAGTGTGTCATAAAATGTATGACCAAAAAATCAAGTAATTCAAAAATTTGCCAAGAGATGTCAGAATGGTAGCTAATAATATTTAAATGCATTTGGTTGATTTTTATTGATCTTTTAACAATAAATACTTTATAAATGTTATTATATACAAATTATGTATCTTTTATAAAAGCATAAAAATATATAAATATAGACCAGATATAGGCTAATACTATATCGGCTGTTAGACTAGCCTGCCATCTATTGCAAGCAGGGCCGCAGACAGACTTGACGGGCCCCGGGGCTACTTACTAATACGGCCCCCCCCCAAAAAAAAAAAAAACTTAAAGTTTTTTTTTTAGTATATAAAAGGCTATTGAGGCCTTCATGCCAACAATTTTTTACACAGTGTATGTCTGTGGTAATTTTTTTCGTCAACGAAATCTCAAAAACTATCAATTCAATTGTTTTGAAATTTTGCACACATAAACTAGAGGTAGAGGCCAAGAACTGAAAAGCTTTTGGTAAACATCGGACCATTAGGGGGCGCTCTAGAGGGGGGGGGGCTAATATTTTTTTCTTACATAACCGATAATTTTTTTTATATATTCAGAAACTAGACTTTCTCCCGAGTAAAAGAATATATAATAGTCCAAGAGCCCAGAGCCCCCAGACAATACTCATTTTCTCATAAATAAAATCTATTGGATAAAGTAGTGTTAGTACGTACTTTGAGTGTAAGCATATTTGCAAATTTGGGGCGTGGGCCAATTTATAGGTAACCAAGTGCCAAACATGGGTAAAAATAGTACTAATTATACTTATTTTCTCATTCTTGATTTTTACGTATATTTATAGAGAATATTTTTAAAAGTTAATAATCAATACTGCCAGACACTTACCATGGGCCATAACTCTTGCCAGACGCTTCAAAGTTACCAAAAAAAGTATGAAACTATACTCATTTTCTCATTCTTGATTTTTATATATGATATTCAGGGAACCATTTCAAAACTATTTGTAAGCTGCCAGACCAATCCGTTGGGCCAAACATCCCGCCAGACACACCTAAAGTGTCGCTATTCATGTGTTAAAGATAGGGAAAAACAATACTAACTTTTCTCAAAGTCTCAGAGCTGATTTTTATGTATGTTTTAGAGAATATTGTTAAAAGTTAATAATCAATACTGCCAGACACTTACCATGGGCCATAACTCTTGCCAGACGCTTCAAAGCTCCCGAAAAGATGATCTAGCTTTACTTATATTCTCATTCTTGATTTTTATATTTGATATTCAGAAAACTATTTTAAGACTATTTGTAAGCTGCCAGACCAATCGGTTGGGCCAAACTTCCCGCCAGACATAGATAAAGTGTCGCTAGACGTCTGAGCACGAGCAGGATATGTGGATAATTTTATAACATACATAGCTTTATAAAATTTATGTTAATAATGGTCTAATGGAAAGCTTCAGTAAAAATAAGTAATTTTTAACGCTCATTTAAAACGTTAATTAAAGAATAATAAAATATTAATACTTTTGAACTCTTAATGAAAATTATGAACAAACGAACAGCAATAAAATAGTAGTTTATTGGTTTTTAATAATAAGTAAAAAAACAGGAATATTTTTGAATTGAATTGGACGTATAAATGACCTTTCATTAAAAAGATATGAAATATGAATATGCTCGCGCTCAGACGTCTAGCGACACTTTATCTATGTCTGGCGAGAAGTTTGGCCCAACCGATTGGTCTGGCAGCTTACAAATAGTCTTAATTTTAAGACTATTTTAATAGTTTTCTGAATATCAAATATAAAAATCAAGAATGAGAATATACAGTAAGTAAAGTTAGATCATCTTTTCGGGAGCTTTGAAGCGTCTGGCAAGAGTTATGGCCGATGGTAAGTGTCTGGCAGTATTGATTATTAATTTTTAACAATATTCTCTAAAACATGCATAAAAATCAGCTCTGAGACTTTGAGAAAAGTTAGTATTGTTTTTACATATCTTTAGCATACGAGCTTATTCATAGCGACACTTTAGGTGTGTCTGGCGGGATGTTTGGCCCAACCGATTGGTCTGGCAGACTAGATAGTCTTGAAATAGTTCCCTGAATATCATATATAAAAATCAAGAATGAGAAAATGAGTATAGCTTCATACTTTTTTTGGTAACTTTGAAGCGTCTGGCAAGAGTTATGGCCCATGGTAAGTGTCTGGCAGTATTGATTATTAACTTTTAACAATATTCTGGGCCCCCGGGTCTGGCGTAGTAGGTAGCGTGCCTACCTCCTATACCAAACGTCGCGGGTTCGGACCCAGGCAGTCCGATGATTTTATTTAAGCCATTTGGATACCAGATGGCTTAAATAGAAATGCCTGAACCCCAAATTGATATATTAATTACAACGGTTATCGTCTAAAGTCTTAAATGGCCTGAGTTGCCGAAAAGGCTGTGTGAATGTGTGTGTGAGTGTGAGTGTGAATGAGTAAAAAGTGTGAATGTTTAAAAAAAAAAAAAAAAAAAAAAAAAAAAAAAACAATATTCTCTATAAATATACGTAAAAATCAAGAATGAGAAAATAAGTATAATTAGTACTATTTTTACCCATGTTTGGCACTTGGTTACCTATAAATTGGCCCACGCCCCAAATTTGCAAATATGCTTACACTCAAAGTACGGACTAACACTACTTTATCCCATACATTTTATTTGTGAGAAAATGAGTATTGTCTGGGGGCTCTGGGCTCTCTCTCTATAATATTTTTATTAAAATATCATTTAAATTGTACATAGCAACAGAGCAAAATCAAAACAAATAAACAAACGAGTTGCGTTATTTCTTTGAATAATGGGGGGGGGGGGTATGTAATATATATATAGAGAGAAAGTATTGGATTCATGTCAAAAATTCGATGTCGAGATTTTGATGGATCTTCACGTTTTGAGGTCCCCTGAATCCAAAAAAGTCGTTTTCGCGACATGGTCTGTCTGTGGGTGTGTGTGTGTGTGGGTGGGTGGGCGTGTGTGTGTGTGTGTTCAATTTTAAGCATGAAGGAATTGAGCTAGGAGGTTGAAATTTTATATTTAAGTTAAATACCTCCCGGGACCGGAAAAATAAGCTTTTAATCAAAATCGACCAAAAAGTACTAGTACTTTACTGATTCACTTTTTCAGATTTTTTCGATTTTCTCAAAATTCGCTCTAACGATTTTGATTCAAATTCATAAATCAATTATTTTTTAGATGCTCTTTCAAATGAATATTCTCGTTTTGCCCTCAAAATTGTTTGAAGCACACTTTACTCTTGTGCTTCATAGGAAAGATAGGAGAAATGGTTGCCATGGTTACAAAATATAAATATTTTCCCATGTTTATAATTTTGACATCTTAAATTTCTAATATATTGGCGGAAACTAAATATATGTCGACACGAAAAATCTGTTGTGACAAGCACAGAACACAACTTTCGATTACCGAAGGTAAGAGAAAGTTGTGTGCTGTGCGCCAGTCACACCAGATTTTTATTTTTGGAGAGGGGGGCATTCTTGTATCTGCGGGAGGGGACGCCAATCAATGTAGTTACGCCTCTGCTTTAGCTGATTTATTATCTAGGAAGAATATAGAAAAATTCGAAGTGATAATCATGAAAAAAAGCCTTCATTGAATATAGTGCCAAAAATTAAAAGCATTTTATGCCTTGAGTCGAAATAATCACGTGGAGAGGCAGGCGTAGGCGCAAGTTCTCTCTCATATATCCCAGATTAAAAGTTTCAAATAAAAGTTGGTTCAATTAATAAATAAATAATAATTGCATTTAATTAAGCCCTATTAGATTTGTTATAAATTTGAAGGGAGTGAAGAGAGAGAGAGAGAGAGAGAGAGAGAGAGAGAGATCACGACACAATGATATATCTCCTGGTCCATTGCGTCCCATTCGTCGTCTTCGTCGTCTCTTCTTCTTTCTTCTTTTTTTTTCCTTCTTCTTCTTCTTTTTTCGATCAAAGGCAATCGAACCGCGCTGCTTGCCCCTCTCGCTCTTTTGCTGCTTATCTCCTTTTTAATATCGGATAAAATAATAGATTTCCATTCTATCTATTAATTATAGATTATCGCGGTATTTTCAAAAGAAATTTCCCCCGAAATCAATCGCTATTTTTTATCAAGATCGTTACGGGTATGCTATAGTGGACTTTTAGCATATTGTAAAAAATTATTTTTTATTTTTAAGAGAATATAGTAAAAATAATTTTTGATAGAATGAATGAGTTTTTTTTCCATTCTTATTTATTTTATGCTGAACCTTAAGGGGGTTCAGGAGGTAGGAGTTACGCATGTTTTTCCCGCTAAGATGGCGTTGTGTGCAGCGGCGTAACCAGCCTTTGAGGGCGGGGGGAGGGCGAAGCTTAACTAGGGCGCTGATTTTGGCAGGGGGCTCCGCCCCCTGGACCCCCTTGCTCGCCTTCGGCGGGCAAATTTCTTGCATCCTGTAATTTCCTCAGCGAATTTGTTTATATTTACATGTTTTTTAATGACACCTGTATGATTTTGTTTTGATTTTTCTTTGCTTATACGAAAAATGTCGTTTTCTTCTGTGATTATTTCAAAAACTATTCAGTTTTCGGAAAAATATCAAAGAATAAAAACTTTTTAAAATTGAGTATTTTATCATAATATGACTATTGTCAAATATAAATTGATCTCATATACATGTTATCTACTTTGTTCACTGCAGTAGACTTGATCACTCATGTTATTGTTTTTATTACCTTTATTGTTTACCCAATGTTTTTCCTTCGCACTAAATAAATAATCGTTCTTTAACCTTATCCAGTTTATTAATTTTATTACAAAAGGTTATGGGCTCAGACATTTATTTTTAAAGAAGAAATACTTTTCCGTGTTCTTGAACTAGTTACATCAGGTATCGCTTATTTAAAAGAAAATAAAGTGAAGGAAGAAGATGGACAAATTCAAGACATTTAGTATTCAGAAATTCGACGGAACCAATTTTCAGTTGTGGAAATATCAGATGGAAATAGTTTTTAGAGCAGAAAATTTATTGGATTTTGTCGAAGGTAAGAAAAAGTATGAAGAAAAAGACAAGAAAGAATTTCAAGATGTGAATGCGAGGGCAATGCTGTTTATATCGACTTCAATGGAATTTAAAGAACTTCAAACTATTATGACCTGTAAAACAGCTGATGAAATGTGGACTCGATTGAAGATAATTCATGAACAGAAGTCTAGTATAAATAAAGTAACTTTGAAACAACAATTTTTCAATTATAGAATGAATGAAACTGATGGAGTTGCTAAACATGTGAGTAAAATTGAATCAATGGCTCAAGCTTTATTGGATGTTGGAGAAAAAATTGAAGAAATAGATAAAATTGCTAAGGTATTAGGAAGTCTTCCAGCCAAATATGGGCCTTTTGTTACTGCTTGGGATTCTTACGAAGAAAGTAAGCAAACATTTAACAATTTAACGGCTAGGCTACTTAAAGAAGAACAACGTCTAAATCAAATGGACGAAGTCTCAACCGCTTTTTCTTCTCTCAAAGTAAATAGAACCCAAAATAAAAGACCGACATATACCAATAATCAATCCAAGAGAAACATAGAATGTTTTTATTGTCATAAAAAGGGTCATTTTAAGTCCGAATGCTGGAAAAGACCTGAAAATAAAACAAATAATGAAAAAATCAAAGATAATAGGCAATTTTCTAAACACCAAGCGTTAAGTGCTGAAACGAAGAATTTATCTGTCGTGGGATATGAAGATACTTGGCTAGCTGATAGTGCCGCTTCTAAACATATGACTTTTCATCAAGAATGGTTTACTGTTTTAAAACCATTGTCTTCTGAAATCGCTATTCAAATTGGAGATGATTCATTTATATATGCCGAAGGTATTGGCTCAATAGAGATTTTAGCTCTAGTAAATGGCAATCTGGAACCTCGAACACTTGAAAATACTTTGTATGTTCCGAATTTGAAGAAAAATCTATTTTCTATAGGAGCTGTAACAAATAAAGAAATGCAAGTCTTATTTGATAATAAAACAATTAAAGTTATGAAGGTAAATGAATTAGTAGCAACAGGAATTAAACTCTCTAATCAATGTTATAAAATGTTATTCAAATTTAATAATAATAATAACGATATAAATGCTTCAGCAGCAATTGAGAATTCAATAATGTTATGGCATGAACGATTGGGTCATGTGAATTTTCAGTCGTTAAAGAAAATGGCAGATGAAGGATTAATACCAGGTTTAAAAATAAAATCTCTTGATGGATTATTTTGTGAAAATTGTCAATTTGGTAAGCAGCGGAGAAAATCTTTTCATGATCATCCTCAGTCATCGAAATATAAACCAGGTGAATATATTCATTCTGATGTCTGTGGGAAAATTCAAAACAGTTCTGTTGGAGGTGCTCATTACTTTGTTTTATTTAAAGATGATTGTACTTCCTATAGATTCGTCTATTTTATCAAGCATAAAAACGATGTTTTTTCTAAGTTTCTAGAATTTGAAAATTTAATTGAGCGACAAACTGGAAATAAAATTAAAGTGTTCCGAAGTGATAACGGAACTGAATATATAAATGAAAATTTCAAGAATCATTTCAAAAGAAAAGGTATTATACATGAAACATCCGCTCCTTACACTCCTGAACAAAATGGGAAAGCAGAACGAGATTTACGTTCAATTGTTGAAAGTGCAAGAGCTATGTTAGCGAACACAAATTTTCCTCCGAGTTTATGGGCCGAAGCTGTAAATAATGCAGTTTATATATTAAATAGAAGAATTTCGAAGTCAACTGAAACCTTGACACCTTATGAAAAATGGACAGGAAGAAAACCAAATATTAATTATTTAAGAAAATTTGGATCAGAAGCGTATATGCACATACCAAAGCAGTTCAGAACAAAATTTAAAAATAAATCAAGAAAATTATATTTAATTGGATATGAGAAAACTAGCTGCAATTATAGACTATATGATCCAGAATCAGGAAAAATTACAATTTCAAGAGATGTAAATTTTAATGAACATGAAAATCCTAAAGAAAATTTGATGAATAATGACAATTATGACAATTCTACAGTTTTTGAAATAAGTGAGAGAATAAATGAATGTGAAAGAGAAAAAGAAATGAATTTTGATCTAGAAGATAAAAATTTAGATCCTGTTGATACAGAAAATGAAAATTCAGTTCCAGGAAATGAAGACCAAGAAGAAAGAAATGAAACTGTAACCGTACCTGAAGAAAGAAATGAAACTGTAACTGTACCTGAAGAAAGAAATGAAACTGTAACTGTACCTGAAGAAAGAAATGAACCTGTACTTGAAGAAAGAAGATTAAGAGATAGAAATAGCATTAAACCACCATCTCGTTTTGTTTCTTATTTGGCCTGTGCTGCAATAGAAGAGCCAAGGACATATAAAGAAGCCATGAATTGCAAAGACAAGATGGAATGGGAAAAAGCTATGGAAGAGGAAATCTCATCTTTAATGAAAAATGAAACGTGGACTTTGGAGAAACTTCCTCCTGATCGTCAACCTGTTGGATGTAAATGGGTATATAGAATCAAGTACAAACCGGATGGCAAAATTGATCGCTACAAGGCAAGACTGTGTGCAAAAGGCTTTTCACAAGTGGAAGGAATTGACTATACTGAAACTTTTTCACCAGTTATCCGGTATGATTCTATAAGGCTATTACTTTCTCTAGTTGCAAGTGAAAATTTTGAAATTCGCCAATTTGATATCAAAACCGCTTTTTTGAATGGTGACATAGATGAATTAATTTACATGGAACAGCCCGAAGGTTTCAAATCTGCAAATGAAAATTTGTATTGTAAACTCAAAAGGAGTATATACGGATTGAAACAAGCTTCGCGTTGTTGGAACAAGAAATTTGTCGAATTTTTAAAATCATTTTCTTTCACTCAACTTAACTCTGATAAATGTGTCTTTAGAGCCGAAATTGAGCAAAATGAAATTTTTCTCGCCCTCTATGTCGACGATGGTTTAGTCATCTGTAAGTCAAATAAAATTTTGGATATGTTTTTAGAAAAACTTTCATCGAATTTTGAAATTACATTAAATGAACCTAATTGTTATGTCGGAATCGAAATAAAAAGAAATAAAGAAAACCAGTCAATGTTTATAAGTCAACAATCATATATTAAAAGGCTTCTGAACAAATTTAATATGCAAGACTGTAAGCCAAATTATATACCAGCAGATCCTAACGTTGTTTTAAGCTCACAACAACCAGAAAGTGGAGAAGAAAAGGAATATATGGCAAGTGTCCCTTATAGAGAAGCCATCGGATGTCTAATGTTTTTAGTAGGAACCGACCGAATATTCGGTTTCGGTTACGGTTTCGGCCAGTTTCGGCCAAAAATCATGGTTTCGGCCGTAGTTTCGGTTTCGGCCAAAAAGTGGCCGAACCTTTCGGCCGGCCGAAACCAGAGTCTGAAAAAATGGGATGAGACTCGCATGCAAAAAAAAATAAAAAAGGTCAAATAATTTGCTCTTGAGGGAGAAAAAATTTTAGTCTCCCCAAAAAAAAAAGGTAAAATGATTTTCACGGGAGGGAAAAAAAATTCAAAAAAAAAAAAAAGTAAAATGAAAAAAAATTTTTATAGGAAATACAAGTTTCGGTTTCGGTTACGGTTTCGGCCGAAACTAAGGTTGAGGCCGAATATTCGGTTTCGGTTTCGGTTTCGGCTGAAAATCTTGTTTCGGTCGGACCCTAGTTTTTAGCAACAGTAACACGACCAGACATTATGTATATTGTAAGTCATCTAAGTAAATTTCTATGTAATCCGTCGAGACTTCATTGGACAGCAGTCAAGAAAGTCTTTAGATATTTGAAGGCTACACAAGATTTTGGAATTTGTTATAGCAAGAGTGAGTGTGATTTAATTGCTTTTTCAGACGCAGATTTCGCAGGCGATATTGATACTCGTCGATCAACTACCGGCTATATCACAATTTTTAATAAAGGTCCCATTTCGTGGTCATCTAAAAGACAAAAATGTGTCAGTAAGTCAACCACTGAGTCCGAATATATTGCCTTCCGAAGCATCTCAGGAAATCACGTGGCTAAGGACTTTACTTAAAGAATTAGGGATTCAACCTGAAGGTCCTACCAAGCTGTACGTAGACAATCAAAGTGCCATCAGACTTGTAAGAAACCCTGAATATCATAAAAGAACAAAGCACATAGACATCAAGTACCATTTTATTCGTGAACGTGAAGAAGAAGGTGAAATTAAGGTCTTATATATTGCGTCAGAAGAACAACTTGCAGACATTTTGACGAAACCTCTTCAAAAAGAGAAATTTATTAAAAACAGAGCTTCTTTGTCAATTAGGTCGACACAGTGAACAAAGAGGGGGAGTATTGTCAAATATAAATTGATCTCATATACATGTTATCTACTTTGTTCACTGCAGTAGACTTGATCACTCATGTTATTGTTTTTATTACCTTTATTGTTTACCCAATGTTTTTCCTTCGCACTAAATAAATAATCGTTCTTTAACCTTATCCAGTTTATTAATTTTATTACAAAAATGACAAAGAAATTGAAAATTTCGAAATTTCTGAAAAAACTTATTAGGTAAAGTACTACTTCCAAGTGACGAATTTAATCCAAAAGTTGATAGAAATCTACAATTCTAGTGTAAGGAGCATATACACAATTTCATCTATCTAGCTGCTTTGGTTTTTAAGCAATCGTGTTCACACACACACCCAGACGTAATTCCAATAGAATATACGAGAAAGTCTCGGGGAAGTCATTCCCCATGTTTTTTTTTAACACACACTTTTTTCCCATTCACACTCACACAGTGGCGTATTCAGGGGGGCCCAGGGGGCCGGCCCCCCCCCCCCAAAGCCTTCACCAAAACAAAAAAAATACTTATTGTTTTCCCTAATTTTTTTAAAATAATTATTTTATTAACTCTCATAAATTCTAAAATTTAAAATAATGGAAAAAATCTTTAATATTTACGAATTTTGTATTAAAATTATTTTTTATTTCAAGAAAAAAATTTTATTTTATTTGTTTTTTATTTATAATTCTTATATTATCTAAAAAAAAGTTTCTCCACTTTAAGTTTCCTGAATATGTGGGGAGGAGGAGGAATTTTTATGTTCATAAAATTTTTGGGCCCCCCCCCCCCCAAGCAGAAATCCTGGCTACGCTACTGCACTCCACACACATGCACACAGTCTTTTCGGCAACTTAGGCCATATAAGACTTTGACTTTGACATTTGGTATTCAAATGGCTTAAATAAAATCATCGGTCTGCCTGGGATCCGAACCCCCGATTAGAGCCCTGCACGGGTACGGGTTGGCCCGTTACCTACCCGGCCCGCGGACCGGGCCGGGCGGGCTTTGGAGGCCATGAAAAAATTACGGGCGCATAGCAAGTCTAAATAAACGGGTTCGGGCGGACGGGCATGCAAATGAAATTTTATTTAAAAATTGCTAGACATTCGTTCATTCATTCACTAAATCTCGGGCGGGAATGGGCGGGTTTGAAAAATTCCGGGCGGGCTCGGGCGGGCCTGAAGAATGGTAAAAGCCTAGTACTTAGTACTAGTACTTTTTGGCCGATTTTGATTAAAAGCTTATTTTCACGGTCCCGGGAGGGTGTTTAACTTAAATATAACATTTCAGTCTCATAGCTCAATTCCTTCATGCTTATAAAAGTTTTGAATTTCAAAAAATTAAATATTAAGGCTTATACGAATCCTGAGTAAATCTCCACAGCCATAAAACATCAAATTAAGGCTTATATATTGCAAAATAAAAAAAATTTTAATTATAAAGCCTCTATATACGTTATTTATTATTTTTACTTTCTCTTACCTATGTATATATGTAATATATATATAGAGAGAAAGTATTGGATTCATGTCAAAAATTCGATGTCGAGATTTTGATGGATCTTCACGTTTTGAGGTCCCCTGAATCCAAAAAAGTGGTTTTCGCGACATGGTCTGTCGTGTGTGTGGGTGGGTGGGTGGGTGTCAAATTTTAAGCATGAAGGAATTGAGCTATGAGGCTGAAATTTTATATTTAAGTTAAACACCCCCCGGGACCGGAAAAATAAGCTTTTAATCAAAATCGGCCAAAGAGTACTAGTACTTTACTGATGTACTTTTTCAGTTTTTTTCGATTTTCTCAAAATTCGCTCTAACGATTTTGATTAAAATTCAAAAATCAATTATTTTTTAGATGCTCTTTCAAATGTATATTCTCGTTTTGCCCACAAAATTGTTTGAAGCACACTTTACTCTTGTGCTTCATAGGAAAGATAGGAGAAATGGTTGCCATGGTAACAAAATATAAATATTTTCCCATACTTATAAATTTTACATCTGAATTCAAATATTCCCTACTGCCGGGAACTAAATACATGTCGACACAAAAAATCTGGTGTGACAAGCACAGTACACAACTTTCGATTACCGAAGGTAAGAGAAAGTTGTGTGCTGTGCGCCAGTCACACCAGATTTTTTAAGACAATCGATGAAAAGAATATGATAAAATCACATTCGCTGGGCTATATTTTAGAGGCTGTAGGGCGCCTATGCCGGTTTCGGGGGGCGCCAAGCAGTAGCGTAGCCAGGATTTCTGCTTGGGGGGGCCCAAAAATTTTTGAACACCCCCCCCCCCCCCCCTCTTTTCCAAGAAACTTAAAGTGGAGAAATTTTTTTAGATAATATAATAATTATAAATAAAAAACAAATAAAAAAAATTTTTTTTTCTTGAAATAAAAAATAATTTTAATACAAAATTCGTAAATATTAGAGATTTTTTCAATTATTTATAAGTTTTTTTTTAGATTTTAGAATTTAGCAGAGTTAATAAAATAATTATTAAAAAAAAAAAAAAACATTAGGGAAAACAATAGGTATTTTTTTGTTTTGGAGAAGGCTTTGGGGGGCCCGGCCCCCCTGGGCCCCCCCCCCTGAATACGCCACTGGCGCCAAGGTCTCGATGCGCCTGGGGCGGGGGGCTCGAGCCCCCCTCGCCCCCCTGGTTACGCCACTGGTTGTGTGTCATAAAAAGTATGCCCAAAAAATCAAGTAATTCAAAAATTTGCCAAGAGATGTCAGAATGGTAGCTAATAATATTTAATGCATTTGGTTGATTTTCATTGATCTTTTAACAATAAATACTTTATAAATGTTATTATATATTATGTATCTTTTATAAAAGCATACAATTATATAAGGATAGCGAATAGCAGCCAGGAAAAATCAAATCAGACAAAAACTAGATCAATTTTTATCAGATTTATTTGTTCGTCGGCGTTTCGCGCCCTTCCCCAGGACAACCAATCGTCAAGCAAATACAAACGAACGGGAAGGGCGCGACTGGCGTCCGAAACGCCGACGATCAAATAAATGAAAATTGATCTAGTTTTTGTCTGATTTGATTTTTCCTGGCTGCTATTCGTTATCCTTATCAAGTTAAACAGCCATATTCTCCATCATCTTTACATATATAGGCCATATATAGGCTAATAGTGTACCGGCTGTTAGACTAGCCTGCCATCTTTTGCAAGAGTGCCCAACTATTTGACACATCATTTTTAAATATATCTACCAATCTTATTTTTAAATTTTCTTAATTAATGTGTGATTAATAATAACAATAAATTCATTTTTAAATTTAGAAAAAATTAAAGAATATTGGGACAGATGATTTTCTATATTGGCTTAATAACAAAAAAATTAATTTCGTTAATTTTTTAATAGGCCATTAAAAAAATTATAACTTTCAGTCCCAATAAACCCTTATAATATGAGTGGTCAATTTCCAAATGTTGCTAGTTGCATCGGGAACAAATTTTGAGAAAACGAGATACCCTGTATTTTATTAAACTCAAGAGTTAATTTATGACTGTTATGTTTATAAAATCTGTAAATAAATTAGGAACACAATTTACAAGGTCTTAGGTCCGTATAATTTTCTATATAGCAGTAATAAACTGTTTTAATTTTCACCTAGGCACTTTTGGAAAAGTTTTTTGTATTTACCAAGTTTTGGAATTGGACATTTTGCAATTAGCGAGTTTTGGCATTGTAAATGCAAATGGTCAGTATTAGGGTTTGGGAAAAACCTGAAAATTTTGAAAACCGGTTTTTCGGTTTTTTACAAAGCGGAAAACTGGTAAACCGGTTTTAAATCGGTTTTTGTTTTCAACATCTGAAGCTATTTACATATTATATTATTATTATAATTATACAACATAATTTAGAAATATTTTATGGATTGGTACGGAAAAAGATCCCTTGACCCTTAGTATCAATATTAAAACATGAGGCAAAATTTCTAAATTGCTTAAATAAAATCATCGGACTGCCTGGGATCCGAGCCCAAGAGAATTTTTTTTTTTAAACATTCACACTTTTTTTCTCATTCATACTCACACTCACACACACATTCACACAGTCTTTTCGGCAACTTTGACGATATCCGTTATAGAGATTAATAGAAATTGTAACTTTATGAATTAATAATTCAAAAAATTGTAGGAATTTCGGGCCCAAGTATTTTTCCTGGACTCTCCATAACTGCATAAGAATGCAAAATTTCGTTCCAACATTCCAACAGAAAGTTGGTCAAACTGAACTAACCCGAAATCCCAGGCACTAGAAGCTATTGTCTTCTCTCTGAGTCATGGATCACGGGCTAATTTATGATTTGAATACAAGTATTACTAAAGAAATAAAAAAAAAATAAATAAAAAAAACACGAATTGGGTTTTTCGGGAAAAACTCGGTTTCTCGGTTTTTTGAAAATTATCCAAAAAACCGGTTTACTGGTTTCGGTTTCCACCGGGGTCGAAACCCTAGTCAGTATCAACTAACATAGCAAAACAAAAAAGAAAATTCCATAAAAATAGCAGGTTAGTCAACAATAATCATTATTAAAAAGTGTAGAAATATAGGTCGCCCCATGGGTCTGCCCCCAGTTTACGAAAATATAAGCTTGTTGGCAGGGCTATTATCAAGTTTTTGAAAAGACTTTCTGAAAGTTAGCAAGCAGGTAGTATTGGAACAGTATTTGTTTGTTTGCAACAAGACAGTTTTGGGAATGGAATAAAATGCCTTTAGGCCCGGTTTGAATTTGTACTCGATTTTCAGTATTTGTTTTAAATATTTTTTTTCACTGGAAAACTATTTTCAAATATGTATTTCAGTTGTGCCAATTAAAATCTCAACTTTTAAAAAAAAACAAATTCCATTCCCATTTAGGGATTTAATTTAGCAGATTAGAAAAATCCCACCCTTTCTATGTGTGCGTGTATGTGGGTGGGTGGATGAAAAGAAGAAGAAAAAAAAAAAGGGCGGGATCGAAAAAGTCAATTTTATTGCTATTAATTGTACAGTTTTCTATAATATCTATGAGGATGCTCAGCGAGAGAGGAGGAGAGGAGAGGAGAGGGGGGGAGATAATTAAGACTTTTGGCTGGAGGTCAATAGTCGGGGTCAGAAAGCAAGCAAGGCAAAAGCAAAAGCAACAGGTCCATAGTGCGGGGGGGAGGGGGGAGGGGGCTTAATGACCAGATTTGTCACCCTCTCCCCCCCCCCCCTCTCTCTTATGAAATAAAAATGCCGGCGCCTCAGGGTCTCATTTTCCATCTCCACCTCTAATTAGAGACCCTGCACAGTTTATTCCAATTATTATTATTATTATTTATTATTAGATAAAGGAATAAATGAACTTTCCTGATGCCCTTAAGTACTGAATCATCAACTGTGTGATTTTTATTTTTTTTATTTTGCCAAGTGCACGATTAAAAAACAAAATTGATTAGTACACGCCAAATACTCACGAATTAAAAATAAAATGAGTTGATTGAATGTTTTATAGCATTCGACTGCAAGTTAACTTTTACTTAAGGGGGTTCAGGTGCGACGTCTAAACGTACTTAAAAAAAAAAACTAGACTATTATAAGGAATTTTTCAATGCGGTTTTTTTTTAAATGAATTAAATTCATAAGAGATTATTGGGACATCGAGCTATAATTTTTTTAATGGCTTATTAAAATTTCGTAATTCATTTTTTGTTATCAAGCAAATACAAAAAAACAATACTGTCTCAATAATCTTTAATTTGTTTTAAATTTAAAAATGAATTTATTGTTATTATTAATCACATATTAATTAAGAAATGTTTAAAATAAGCTTAGATGATTTATTTAAAAATCAACTGTCAAATTAGTTCAGCTTTCTTGCAATAGATGGCAGGCTAGTCTAACAGACGTATCGCCTAATGGCCTATATTTATTTATTTTTATCCTTTTATAAAAGATACATAATATATAATAACATTTATAAAGTATTTTTTTGTTAAAAGATCAATGAAAATTAACCAAATGCATTAAATATTATTAGCTACCATTTTGACATCTCTTGGCAAACTTTTGAATTACTTGATTTTTCGGGCATACTTTTAATGACACACAACGCCATCTTATCGGGAAAAACATGCGTAACACCTTCGCTCCTGCCCCCGCCTTAAGTTGCGCAATTAATATACAAAATTTGAAAATTCAATTTTATTAAATAATATAAATTTTGTTGGCCAGGTGGTCTCTATAAATTGTATGTTTATTATTTTATCTTTATTTTATCATCTCTTCAACCTTTCATTATGGGTGAGTTTTTTTTATAGTCTTCTATTTAAAAAAAAAAAAAAAATTTCTAATGGCATGTTAAGAAAATTATATATTATTATTATATTCTGATTTCATCTAATTAAAAGGACTGGATTATTTATTTTGTGACGTAATCAACGTAACAATTGTAATGGTATTAAAGATGTAGTTAAATTAAAATTATATTTCCAATTAATTGATCTGGTGTGACTGTTGCACAGCACACAACTTTCTCTTACAATCGGTAATTGAAAGTTGTGTTCTGTGCTTTTCACACTGACATATATTTAGTTTCCGACAGTACGGTATATCTCCTATCTTTCTTATGAAGTACAAAAGTGCATCAAAAGATTTCAAGAGCAAAATGAGAATATACATTTAGAGAGCATCTAAAAAATAATTAGAAGGATCATTTTTCATCCTTAGTTAAACAAGGGCACAAAAAGGAACTTTTTTTTTTTTGACTGAGAATTTGAAGCAATTTCTGGGTATTTGGGTAGCGCCAAAAATTCCATCAGTTTTGACCCATCACGTCAGATTTTAGAGCTATAGAGAAAATAAAATTTCAATAGAAAATGTGCTCTAAAGTTGCTCTAATTTTACATTACCTGAATTTTTTTAAGGCAACACCCTTTAAATAAAATATGCAAATAGCTATAATACATATGAATTTTAAGTTTCATCCCAATCGGAGGTCATTTAGACGTGCCGCAAACGGCTTAAAGTTTAGAAAAATCGAATATTTTCAGTTTTTTTTTGCTTTGGTCACCCCTAATACAATTTTAGGTATCCCTGAATGAAAAAGTATTTATTTACGATATTCTATAGTTCTATGGCTTTCGCACACTGGTCGTAAAAAATGAACTTCTTTCTTTTTACAAGTATTTATAAAGAAAAATATGAGATTCTAGAAATATTTTTTTTATAATATAATATTTAATAAAGTTAATGCCCGTGACGAGATGTTCAGAGAGGATACATAAGCTTCTCGTAGATAGGGTTGGCTTTTTAATTCAATTGATTTCGACCAGTGAGTGTACTTGTGTTTTTTCTTTGCTGACGTTTTTGTTCATAATTTCGTTAATAATTAACAGATTTTTATGAATGATTGATTTTTAGAAAGCCAAAGAACTATAGAATATCGTAAATATATGTTTTTTTTCATTCAGGGATACCTAAAATTGTATTAGAGGTGACCAAAGAAAAAAAACTGAAAAAATTCGATTTCGTGCAACTCATTGACTATAATTTAATTTGGGAAGGAAGAGAGCAAGTACGGGTGCAAGCAAATAAAAAAAAGTCACATATAAATAAAAAAAGTTAATTTGTCGACGTTTCGAGTCACACATTTACAGATCAATAAAAAAAAATTAAAATTCTCTTTCTGATCGAAAATGAAAGAAAAAGCAAATTATACAATTTCATATGATATATGTATTGCTCCATGTCTGCAGTTGTTGTAATTGGACCCTGTTACGCATTAGTGTGTCAAGCGCCAGCTATCGAGTTTTGAGAAAATTAAAATAAAAGCTTTTTGTTTTCATTGGATTATATATAATTTTTTTATGTCACTTGTGCAAGTAACATTAAATATAAATTTTTTTAGGACATATTTCATAAAAATATACTATTAATTATAGCATTTGAAACAATATTCCCGTGCTTAACTCAATTTTGAATTTTTTTTGGCGCTTGACACACTATTGTATAACAGGGTCCAATTAAGGAGGTGGAGATTAAAACAGCAGATGTGAATGTGGTGTTCTGCTGTTTTTATCTCCACCTCCTTAATATAGGGGGCTACAATTTCACTAGACGAAAAAGCGTCACGAGTCATGAAACGTTTTGATGCCATGAAGAAGGGTGATGATTAGCCACCGAAACTTCGCCAAAGGAGAAGGATGAAATTCTCATTTCTTTTCACTTTTTCATAAAAATATTTAAATAGTAGCCTAATTTTCGTAAATATTTTTATTCTATTCTATATTTTAAACCTTTAAGAAGAAATATAATCATAATCATAAATTATAAATGCACTTACCAAAATATAGAAATTCCTGACTGGCGCGTTGTAGTCAGCTCTGCCAAGACTAAAAGAGATGCTTCGCCCTCTGCATGAACCAAGGAGACAAAGAGCAGACAATTTCGGAAACGAAAACTAGAAAGAGACAAGAAAAGAAAGAGAATTAGAACATACCGTATACTCATATTTAATAGTTAATTTTAAATATAAATCAGGGGGTAAGCAGTGGCGTACCGAGGGGGGGGCGGGGGGGGGGCAGTCCGCCCCAGGCCCCGAGCCGGCATAGGCCCCCATATATTTATAAAAAAAAAATTTAATGAAAATTTCCCTTAGAGAGGCCCCAGGACCCTCAGGGCTCAAGTAAAAACAGAAAAATTTAGATAAAAAAAAAGAAAATTTAATGAAAATTTCCCTTTGAGAGGCCCCGGGGCCCCCAGGGCTCAAGTAAAAACGGAAAAATTTAGATAAAAAAAAAAGAAAATTTAATGAAAATTTCCCTTTGAGAGGCCCCGGGGCCCTCAGGGCTCAAGTAAAAACGGAAAAATTTAGATAAAAAAAAAAACAAAATTTAATGAAAATGTCTCTTTGAGAGACTCCGGGGCCCCTAGGGCTCAAGTAAAAACAAATTTTAATGAAAATTTCTCTTTGAGAGGCCCCGGGGCCCCCAGGGCTCAAGTAAAAACAAAATTTAATGAAAATGTCTCTTTGAGAGGCCCCGGGGCCCTCAGGGCTCAAGTAAAAACAAATTTTAATGAAAATTTTTTTTGAGAGGCCCTGGGGCTCAAGTAAAAACGGAAAAATTTAGATAAAAAAAAAACAAAATTTAATGAAAATGTCTCTTTGAGAGACTCCGGGGCCCCTAGGGCTCAAGTAAAAACAAATTTTAATGAAAATTTCTCTTTGAGAGGCCCCGGGGCCCCCAGGGCTCAAGTAAAAACAAAATTTAATGAAAATGTCTCTTTGAGAGGCCCCGGGGCCCTCAGGGCTCAAGTAAAAACAAATTTTAATGAAAATTTTTTTTTGAGAGGCCCCGGGGCTCAAGTAAAAACGGAAAAATTTAGATAAAAAAAAAACAAAATTTAATGAAAATGTCTCTTTGAGAGACTCCGGGGCCCCTAGGGCTCAAGTAAAAACAAATTTTAATGAAAATTTCTCTTTGAGAGGCCCCGGGGCCCCCAGGGCTCAAGTAAAAACAAAATTTAATGAAAATGTCTCTTTGAGAGGCCCCGGGGCCCTCAGGGCTCAAGTAAAAACAAATTTTAATGAAAATTTTTTTTTGAGAGGCCCCGGGGCTCAAGTAAAAACGGAAAAATTTAGATAAAAAAAAAACAAAATTTAATGAAAATGTCTCTTTGAGAGACTCCGGGGCCCCTAGGGCTCAAGTAAAAACAAATTTTAATGAAAATTTCTCTTTGAGAGGCCCCGGGGCCCCCAGGGCTCAAGTAAAAACAAAATTTAATGAAAATGTCTCTTTGAGAGGCCCCGGGGCCCTCAGGGCTCAAGTAAAAACAAATTTTAATGAAAATTTTTTTTTGAGAGGCCCCGGGGCTCAAGTAAAAACGGAAAAATTTAGATAAAAAAAAAACAAAATTTAATGAAAATGTCTCTTTGAGAGACTCCGGGGCCCCTAGGGCTCAAGTAAAAACAAATTTTAATGAAAATTTCTCTTTGAGAGGCCCCGGGGCCCCCAGGGCTCAAGTAAAAACAAAATTTAATGAAAATGTCTCTTTGAGAGGCCCCGGGGCCCCCAGGGCTCAAGTAAAAACAAATTTTAATGAAAATTTTTTTTTGAGAGGCCCCGGGGCTCAAGTAAAAACAAAATTTAATGGAAATTTCCCTTTGAGAGGCCCCGGGGCCCTTGGAGTTCAGGGTAGGACTATTTTAAAAATATTTTTGTGTATGGAGGGAGAGGGATATTTAAAGATGACCACCCCCCACAAAAAAAAAAATTCAATATAACGCCCCCTACTTTAGTGCCGCCCTAGGCCCCCAACTGCCTCGGTACGCCTCTGGGGCTAAGGGAAATTCGAAATGTAATCCCTCTCCTAAAAGAGCAAATTTTAAGAGGCGATTTTTGTCGGACCTGGTCAGAGAGAATAGGAAACGCCACCAACTGATTGACAGACAATAAGGAAGACAAGTCTGGTCAAACTCGGATAGGTGATCCCCAAGAAACGTGAGCGTTGAATGTCCTTCTATAGCCAACGATACAAATCTTTTACTTTGCCTATAAACCGTATGGTCGCGGGTTCCAGTAGCGTAGCCAGGATTTCTGCTTAGGGGGGCCCAAAAATTTTTGAAACCCCCCCCCCCCTCTTTTTCAAGAAACTTAAAGTGGAGAAATTTTTTTTAGATAATATAATAAATACAAATAAAAAAAATTTTTTTTTTTCTTGAAATAAAAAATAATTTTAATACAAAATTCGTAAATATTAGAGATTTTTTTCAATTATTTATAAGTTTTTTTTTTTTAGATTTTAGAATTTAGGAGAGTTAATAAAATAATTTAAAAAAAAAAAAAAATATATTAGGGAAAACAATAGGTATTTTGTGTTTTGGAGAAGGCTTAGGGGGGCCCGGCCCCCCTGGGCCCCCCCCTGAATACGCCACTGGCGGGTTCGGACCCCAGGAACTCCGATGATTTTAATTAAGGTGCGCGTCTCGGGGTGCTAATTTTGGAAGTTTCCAGCGGCCACAATTTTGAAACTATCGACCTCAAATTTTTTTAAAATTAAAGTATTTAAAATTTCTACAATTTTTAGAAGACCTTTTTTTGATTTTCGAAAAAATAATTTTTTTTTTTAGATTAATCGCATTAAATAAAAGATATTTTTAAAAAATTCGCTCTAGATCTTACTGTTAGAGATAATTAATTCATTGTGTTAAAAAATAATTAATTTTTTACCCTTAATTAATTAGCTGGAATCTCCAAATGAAATGGAATAAATCCCTTGTATTCCAATGGGGAAAACTAACGCCATCTCTTGCCGCCTAGAGTAACTCGGTAGTGAATCGTGTTCTAACGGTTTTTCGAGACGCGCACATTAAGTCATTTGGATACCAAATGGCTTAAATAAGAATGCCTGGACCCCCGATAGATATATTTACAAATAACGAGTATCGTTTAAAGTCTTATATGGCCTGAGTTGTCGAAAAGACTGCGTGAATGTGAGTGTGAGTGTGAATGTGAAAAAAGTGTGGGTGTTAAAAAAAAAAAAAAAATTTCTCCTATCTTTTTCAGTACCAGAAGCTAATGCTCTACCTCTGGGCCATCTCTAAAGGATTGAACGTCTGTCGGATGGCCCCGATATGATAATTTTTCTGTTATTAATGTACGAATTTTCTCAAGTCAAATAATCTGAGCAGCCGAAATGATGATAAACTTCCAATGAAGTTTTTTATTGGGTATAGGAGACTTCGCAGCCAAGGAAATTAAATAAAAAACTTATTTAATTATTAATCGTCGACGTTTGATCCCATTGATTGTAATAAGTCATAAGCGAACAAGTCACTCTTAATACATATAGCCCAATTAAAAATTGTATAATTTACAATGATAATTAAATATAATACTGTCAACCTTGTATTCTAACAATTAATCGTCCTGAGGAAGGTCGTGACTTGCGACCGAAACGTCGACGATTAATTAATTAAATAAGTTTTTTATTTAATTTCCTTGGCTGCGAAGTCTCCTATACCCAATTCAAAGTCTACAGCCACTTCTCATCACTAGTTGAAGTTTTTTATATAATTTGATTCAGTTCATTGTTGTTATGGCAAAGAGGTTAATCCCATTATGTTAAAGAAGAAAAAAAAAAATTAAATGAGCATATATAAATTTAAAAGAAATAGTTAATAATAAATCTAAGTGCAGATGGATAGGGATTCATTTGCACGATTATTGTTTGTTGTTTTTAATACAACTTTCTCTTCATTACGTGATTATCCTGATGACGTAAACAAATTATGATCAAATAATTATAAATTATAGATTCAGTTGGTTAATTAATTATTTTTATATATATAAAAGTCAAAGTGTTAGGGCAATTATAGTAAAAATTGAATTTAAAAAATCTGGTGTGACTGGTCGCACAGCACACTACCTTCGGTAATCGAAAGTTGTGTTCTGTGCATGACACACCAGATTTTTTTGTGTCGATATACAGAGTAAGGTAGGGCAAAAGTCCGCAGTTTTTCTTTGGGAATTTTTTTTGACCTTCCTATGAAAGATACAATAAAAATAGGAACATCCCCTGAAAGCCTGGTTTCTTGACTATCTTACATAATTATTTTGGTTTCCAATTCGGTAGCATAAGAGTAGGAGAGGTATTTAAACAAAAATTTTCATTTGCGGACTTTTGCCCCACCGAGCGGGGTAAAAGTCCGCACTAGCGGGGCAAAAGTCCTTAGGTGCAAACAATTGCCCCTGCAGCGAACCAGGGTATAAAAAAGACTTAATAAGAAATACATTTGGTATAGGTATGTTTTATGTATTTATTTTATTTATTGGAAATACACAATAGGCCTAATAACAATTAGCCCCCAGTAAGATTGAAGTTCATAACCTGCATAAACATTTCGGGTCGTGCTCGTTTTCCTAGGCTCAGTAATCCCCATGTAAAAGGAGCGATTGGATTTTCTGGTTTTATTTCTTCTTAGATCTCCCAGTTGAGTCGCTATCTCCTATACTTGTCCTCGGGCTTAGTGTAGTTGGCGGCGTACTGGCCTTTAATACCAAGGGTCGCGGTCCGATAGTTTTATTTAAGCCATTTGGATACCAAAGAAATCTCCTATATTTAGTTGGTTTTTTCCATGATCTTCATGATTGCATATGACAATGGTCTTTGGTCTTTTACAGTCTCTTACAATTATTTAAAAATTATTTTTAAATTTTTTTTTTTTTTATACTCCTTAAAAGACTGAAGATGGCAGAATAAATTCATCCCGATTAAGAGTTTGATATAAATCGAAGTTATTTTTTCCAGAGGCGTACCGAGACAGTTGGGGGCCTGGGGCGGAACTAGAAGAGGGGGCCTTATATTGGATTTTTTTTTGGGGGGGGGGTGGTCATCTTTAAATATCCCTCTCCTCAATACACAAAAATATTTTTAAAATACCGTATATCCCTGAACCCCAAGGGCCCCGGGGCCTCTCAAAGAGAAATTTTTATTAAATTTTGTTTTTTTTTATCTAAATTTTCCCATTTTTACTTGAGCCCTGAGGGCCTCGGGGCCTCTCAAAGGGAAATTTTTATTAAATTTTCTTTTTTTTTATCTAAATTTTCCCATTTTTACTTGAGCCCCGAGGGCCCCGGGGCCTTTCAAAGGGAAATTTTCATTAAATTTTTTTTTTATAAATATATGGGGGCCTATGCCGAGCTCGGGGCCTGGGGGCGGACCGCCCCCCCCTCGCCCCCCCCCCCCTCTCGGTACGCCACACTGATTTTTTCTAGCTACTCTTCTCATCTATTAAATTAATATTTTAACAAAATTTTCTAACTATTATAACAATTTAGGTTAGGAACAACTTGCAACCGAAACGTCAAGCGAAAATTATTTCATTTTCTGGTCGAGAATTCGTGAATAAAATTCATAGACGACAAGTGTGTGTGAAATAAACGGGTCGACTTATACAGTTCAATGAAAATATTCGATTATCTTCTTTATTTAATGTAGGCCTATATAAGTAGATAATTTTTTTTTTTTTTTTTTTTTTTAATGATCCAATATATATTCTAAAATTGTCAATATTTTTTTTTTCTTTTCTTTCTCCCTAATATTTCTTCTTCTTTCTGTCTGTCCGTCTGTCGCTGATTTTAGATTAGCATCTTTAGAGAAGGTGGAGGAGGTTTTTTGCTGCTTGGCTTTTTTAAAAAAAAAAAAAAGACCGAAAGAGAGAAAGGAGAGGGGACAGGGATTAGATTCACTGTCCACTGCATTCAATTATCTACCTTTTGCTGTCCATTCGTTCTCTCTCTCTCTCTCTCTGTATGTGAAATATTTCTTTCCTGATGGCAAAAATATATCCGACAAAGAGAAAGAGAGAGAGAGATGATTATTATTCAGTAGTTCAAAGGGAATAAACGCTCCACAAGCAACCAAAGACATATAACATATTCCCCTCTCTCTCTCTTCTTTTCTCGTTTTTGGTATGCATTGCATTCGATTCCCTCTCTCACTTTTAAATTATGCAATCACCTTATATCTACCTGGTTTCATCCTATTCTATCTTTAATTATGGAATTTTTTTTAATCATAAATATTCTCTATACAAGTAATTAGAATTTAATGAAAATTTATTGAATTCATCTCATTTAAGGGCCTCGGGAGTGAAGTGGTTACGCATGTTTTTTTTGATAAGTGTGTCATAAAGTATGTCCAAAAAATCAAGTAATTCAAAAATTTGCCAAGAGATGTCAGAATGGTAGCTAATAATATTTAATGCATTTGGTTGATTTTCCGTGATCTTTTAACAATAAATACTTAATAAATGGTATTTTACCGTATGTATCTTTTATAAAAAGCATAAAATATATAATATAAATTTAGGCTATTAGGCGATCGGCTGTTTGAATTTAGCCTGCCATCTATTACAAGAATGCTGAACTAATTTGACAGTTGATTTTTTTAAATAAATCATCTAACAATTTGTAAGCTTATTTTAAAAATTTCTTAATTAATATGTGATTAATAATAACAATAAATTCATTTTTACTTTCTCTTACCTATGAATATATATGTAATATATATAAGGTAAAGGCACCAGTAGTGGACCATTTAAGAAAATTTTTTTATTAATTTTCATCACAGAATTTTTATTTTAATAAAGAAACTGCTGGTGTAAGGCTTAAATTATTCACTGATATTTCTTTAT
>JAKCPI010031750.1:0-150693 GCA_023213315.1 Euborellia annulipes
TCTTCATTTCTTGCGTTACTTTATAGTCCTCCATTGATGATCTGATAAAAAAAAAAATCAAAAAATTGTGAAATTACAGCCACATATATGATTGTCCTCAGATACTGTACACCATGTACAAATAATTTTAATCAATGGAATACAATTTAAATAAAATAAAGGAAAATATTACTTTGAGGGACAAATCTACGTAATCTCGATGTTTTTTTTTGGATGGCTAATTACAAATTTTGTTTTTTATAAGTTTAAATAGACTAGACAAAACTGAAATGGAAAGATTATTTTAAAATTTTAGAAATTTAAGATTTGACATTTTTTTGACTTTGTTTTTATTTAAATTGTAATTATTTATTAAAATTATATGGATTTGTGTTAAATTTACTTATAAATGTATAGAATATTTCATATTAAATGTTTAAGATTAGAACCGGTAATTTTAAGAAGAAACAAAGTGTTACGTTTTTTGACGAGCAGTGTATATATAAGTTATTTTAAGAAGTTTTATAAAGTTCTAGTATTTTAATTAATGAATTCAAAAAGCTAAGTGTTTGGTGCTAATTAATAGAGTGTGGAGTTTGGGGGTGATTGGTATTCAGTTGGCAAGGACCTTGCCTTGATTGATTGGCCCTGATTGAAGACAAACTCTCTCTCTCTCTCCGTGGAGTTAGCCCCTGATCCCTACACCACTTGCAAACTAAACTTGAATGTCCCTTCAACTTGGCCTTCTCTCTGTCTTAAGATTTCTTGTTCCATGTCCTCTAACATGGCGGAAACAATTTTACAGCATGTAAACTTGGATGGAGACCCCACCCCCCTCCCTCCCTTCCACCTCCACACAACTAAATCTCTTTTGGCTAAGAAATAAAATCGACGAATAAATAAACAATATTAGAGAAGAGACGTATTTTGCTCAGGGGCCCACATCTTGTGGATGGCGACCACGAGCTGCCCGAGCTGGACCAGGCAGTCCTTCAGTTCTTTGAATGTCTGTCTCTTCCTTCCTCTTTTCAACAGGCGTCAGACCGGGCGACGGGCCGGCCTGACCTATTTCGTCCGGTCGTAAAGACGTATAATAGGGTTGAAGGGAAAGTGTGAACTTCGCCGACCCCGCATCGCGGGAAAGGCGAGGGAGAGAAGAAGAAGAAGAAAGAGACGTATTAATATGTTGGTAATATTAAAGAGGGAAATATTTCAATATTTGCCCAGAGACAAAACAGTCAAGATTTTGGAGTTGATGTTTCGATCTCCACAGATTTTCAAACACGTTTCAACCTGGGCAGAGGACATCTTTAGAGCCAAAAGTCTACAAATATTGTAATTACAAAATTACATACAGTGGAACCCTAATTTCCCAGCCCGATTATTTGTATTTCCGGTATAAATTTTTCCGGTCCGCAGAGAAAATCCCGATAACTGATATAAAATAATACATTTCAGTCCCCCTCGGTAAATAATATTATTTTTAAGTTCGCTTAAAACCTCTTATTATTCATATTTCCGACTTAAAACGCTCTCGTTAATTCGTTCTGTTTTAAAGAAGGGGATGTAGAGAGACAAATTTTTTCTCTCATAGGAAACAAGAAGAGGAGAGAAGGAAATTGAGCTTCTCTTACATTTTTTCTTTCCCTTCTACAATTCAGTCTTCGCATTAATACGTTTTTGTACTTCCGTTAATTGGTATTCCCTTAACAAACCGTCGGTCTTACGAATTATTGGAATTCTACTGTAGTAGAAAATTGTAATAAATAAAATTTCAGCAGCATCATTATAATCAGCTTGACGTTTGTTTGTTTGTTTGTGGATGATCATCCATCACGGCAACCACTGGCCAAACACCATCATCTCTCCTCTGGACACACGAATAAAGCCGTTTGTGATACGAATTTTAATTAATTTATAAATAAAGAATAGATCATTGAATACGTAATAAAAATGTTAAAATAGTAGCGCTGATGTGATGTGTGATCTGGCATATATTTCGCCTCTATTTAAATTCTTTTATTGAAATTTTGTGCAAATATTAATTGAGATGAGGGGGAAAAAACTTTAAAATAAGAATTTATATAATCAGTATCGATTGATACACAATAACAAACTTATGTGTACATGCCTGCAACTTTGGACCCTATTTAATGATTGATGATGGGACCATAAATTTGATTAGGAACATCTTACTTGTAATATACAGGGTGTTCCGAAAATAATGCACTGATTTTCAGCTTGAATTGAATAAATGTTATTTAATACAATTTTCTACTATATGTATATATAAATTTCCTGGGTTTTATGGTGTTCTCAAAAATCGAATGACTTCTGTCAGACTAAAGTTGGTGTTTAGTGACGAAGCATGTTTCTGAAGTTAGAGTATCATTAAGGTAGATTAGAACAGGAGAAACAAAATATTACGTCATTTTTGACGCGCGTGAGTATCATTAAGGTAGATTAGAACAGGAGAAACAAAATATTACAGTGTAGATAAGCTTATAAATAAATGAAAATTTCAATTCCACCTTAGGCTATATTAAACACTCCTAAGTATATGAGTTGCGCTATTTTACAAAAGACGATAGGAGTACCTACGGGCAGGTGGCTCAGGGCAATTGCCCTTTTGACCTCCATGAAATTAGTTCCAGTTGAGAATTTGATTGAATTCTAGGAATCCTTTTATTTAAATAAATAACACCCTAGAATATTATACTTGTATATTTGTGTGTTTATACAATAAAAAAAATATATATATATTAATGTTTAAAACAATTCCTTTTGAAGCCATTTATTTGTTTTTTTTTTATACATACGGTATATATATATATATATTTTTCAAATGATGAATACACTCTATATACACTGCATTTCAAAAGAAAATAGCCTATATTCAAAACACAAAGCGACAGAGAGAGTGAATATAAAAATATTAAATTTTATTTGAGGTGCTTTATTAAATAAATGATTTCCTATATTATGTCACATATGTCTCCCAAATGTGTTGCAAATGCAATTTATTCTAAAGACTCATTCTTTTATAAGGGGCCCTAGAGAAATGTAAAACATTCACAAGCAAACTCATAATTTTAACATTTTTTTAAACCAATATTAAATGGGAAACGCTTTATTTGACAGAAATACTTTTTTTTTTTCAACCTCCTTGGGTTGTAATTCTTTTTTTTTTTTTTTTTTTCTTCCTTCAAAGTATCGACTATAAGACTTTAAGATGTGAAAAGGGGAATTTACATAATTATATATATATTTTTTTTTTTATGTTTCAGTGCAATTTATTTTATGGTATATACACTTTTCACCTTTTTCTTTTTATATCAAAAATGTTGAAGTTGTTTTGATGGGAAGTTTAAATATGAAGTTATTGTATGACTTGTATAGTTTCGAAAAAAAAAATCCAACTTATATTTATAATATAAAATTTCTTTATATAATAATAGCGGAGTGTCCGTCTGTCCGCCCGTCCGTCCGTCTGTCACGCTTGCTTGACTGACTACCCGTTAGATTTTCGAAGCGAAATTTTGCAATCTTATAGTGGACGTTATGGAAAGTCCAGGAAAAATACTCGTGTCCCGAAATTCCTATAACTTTTTGAGTTATTAATTTCTAAAGTTACGATTTCTCCCATAGGAAATGGCGCGGGGTCTGGGGGACGAAGCTCGCCGAGGGCGGGTGGCGCGGCTAGTGTTTAATAAAAATATAAAATTCCTAACAAGCTGATGAAATTTTGTTTTGAAAAAATAATAATATTGCAGACTATATAACATTTTTAAATTTATCTGCATGATGAACATCATCATCAGAACCTTATTATACAAACTAACTGACAAATTCGGCTGTCAACCTATTTGTACATAAAGTAGATGGCAGCACTGTATCTTTTTTGCATAGATGGCAGTACTGTATCTTTTTTTGCATAAATGGCAGTACTGTATCTTTTTTTATATAAGTGGCAGCACTGTATCTTTTGCATAGATGGCAGCACTGTATCTTTTTTTTTTTGCATAGATGGCAGAACTGTTACACAATTCACCAACCATATAAATGTTTATAGGTAGCAGCACTGATTTTTGTACTTTCCCGCGGAATTTCAAACCCATAGACATCTACCCTATATGATTAAAAAATATTTCATATATAGGGTAAGAGAAAGTAAAAAATGTACAATATAACATTTTAGTACAAAGGTACAATAGATGCTGGCACCTATAAACAGTTATATGGTTGGTGAATTGTGTAACAGTGCTGCCATCTATGCAAAGAAGAACAGTGCTGCCATCTATGCAAAGAAGAACAGTGCTGTCATCTATTTTAAGTGTAAATGGATCGACAATCGAATAAGATAAATTTATTTTCATTACTTAGTCGAATTTTCTCTCTTTTAAAATTAAAATCGCTGTCAGATTACAAAACACCAAAATTTTTTTTTTAATTCATTAAATTATATCAATAATAATGAAACATTATATTTTCCATGAAATGCAATTTGTACTCATTGATTGATGATAGTATTTTAATAAACTTGTTAACTTAAATGGAATGTCAATATGAAATTTAATCAATTTCGAATAATATTCATTATTTTAAAATAACTTGTATTGCGAATAATTAAGGGCGAGTAGGCCGTTGTGTGTCTTTAAAAGTAAGCAAAAAAAAAAAAAAAAAACATTGTGTGATTTTATGAAACCACGATGCAAGTGAAACTTTTTTCGGATCGTAGGCTTTTAACTGAAAATTTTCAGAAAATTATTCAATTAAGGTTATTAAAATCGCGTTTTTATTCTTAAATTAATAATCGGAAAATGGGAAATCAATAGAGGCATATTAAAAACTGTGAAAAATATTTATTTAGTATTCGAATCATTTTAAATTATTTTAAAAATTATATTTTATCAATTTAAAAATTGAATAATTAAATCTCAGAATTATTTTTTTATAATTCGTCATATATATTAAATTTCAATTTTCCTATTTTTGTCGTCACGGCTTGTGACGTCATAACTTGTAGCGTCACGGCCTTTGACGTCAACGGCTTGCGTAACCCGACATGCTGATAGAGAAACGAAAAAATTTGTGTCGATCAAATTAAAGTTTCACTTAAAAAAAAAAAACATCTATTACGAAAATTGGCCAAGAGATGTCAGAATGGTAGCTAATAATATTTGGTTGATTTTCATTGATCTTTTAACAATGAATACTTTATAAATGTTATTATATATTATGTATCTCTTATAAAAGCATATAAATAGAGGCCAGATATATTCTAATAGGGGATCTGATAATACCGGTGCCATATTTGGATCTTAGATAACCAACTACGACCTGGGCTCTTATTCAATCATATGATTAGCTTAACTAGATGTAAAAAGACTCGACAGTCATTATCCGAGGAATTAGAGTTGAAACAACCGGTCCTTAGAGACTGATGGCTTGAAAGTATAGGCTTCTCCTACTTCTATTCTTCACCTCCTCCCACACCCAAACAGAGACGGAATCAAACTCAAGTCTATCAGTTTGCTGTCTATCGTGCATATCACTACATACCCCGTCACTCAGCAATCTAATAAAAAGTAGCAGACATCGTTGTACGTATATTGAGTCGACTCTGACTTTAATCAAGAATCGATCTTTTACTGAAAATAATCGACTTTTTAAAATCGAATTGAAACGCTTTCATGTTGATTAGAAGAATCGTTTCTCACTGGACTTTTTTCTTACAATACTTAATATCCGATAGTAATATAGTTTGTATTTCAACTTTTTATTGATTGACTTTCATCTTTCCTTGAAAACCTACACATAACACACCAATCAACACGGTCTCTAAGATCGGTTAGTGAACATATGTGGCATTCTTAAGTTCCTTAATTTTAATGTTTTATTTTGATACTCAACTTTCATATTACTTTCCCTTACCTATATATATGTTAATATATACTGTAGAGAGAGAAAGTAGTCATGTCAAAAATTCGATGTGGAGATTTTGATGGATATACATGTTTTAAGGTCCCCTGAATCCAAAAAAGTGGTTTTCGTGACATGGTCTGTCTGGGGGGGGTGGGGGGTGGGTGGGTAGATGGATGTTCAATTTTAAGCATGAAGGAATTGAGCTATGAGGCTGAAATTTTATATTTAGGTTAGACACCTCCCGAGCGCGTGAGAATAAGCTTATAATCAAAATCGGCCAAAGAGTACTAGTACTTTACTGATGTACTTTTTCAGCTTTTTTTGATTTTCTCAAAATTCGCTCCAACGATTTTTTGTTAAATTTATAAATTAATTATTTTTTTTAGATGCTCTTTAAAATGTATATTCTCATTTTGCCATTGAAATCTTTTGAAGACCACTTTACTCTTGTATTTCATAGGAAGGATAGAAGAAATGGTTGCCAAGATAACAAAATATAATATATAAATCATAATGTCGGAAACTAAAAATATATGTCGACGCAAAAAATCTGGTGTAATACCCTGAGACCTTTGGATTACCCACGGTAATCGAAGGTTGTGTGCTGTGCAACAGCACACCAGATTTTTTATTTTAATGATCGGTGCCATATCAAGTGCAATTTCTGGATAGAATATTCTTTTATAAAAATATCCAAAACAATATTTCTGTGTGTTGTATTTAATAAAATGTTTAAGTACTTAATAAATCTTATATTATAATAAATAAATAAATATATTTAATATTTACTGACAATTGGAAGTATCTCCTAAACACGAGTTTTTACAAAAATCGACTTGAATGTCTAGAAGTCGACTTTAAGAATTGATTATTCGATTCCGAGAATAATCGATTCCCAAATCGAAAATCGACTTTTCCCGCGCCTTTTCTATCCGTAATATTGAGTCGGATGCATGCTAGAGATCTAGCTCCTCCCCTCCCTTGATTGTTTTTCTGAATTTATTGTCTCATGTCTACGAATTGCTCATATTAATTATGAACTAGTGAATAAATGAAATAGTGAGTAATTTGAAAATATTTTAATTAATATAGATAATAGAATTTATGTGGTCTATTTCTAATATTATATACTTTATAATTATAAAGTCAAAATTAACTATCCATTTGATGATTGTTCAATTGATTAACGATAATGGATTCTCTTTGTGAATTTAAATTATTTCTTTTAGTAATTATAGTAGGATTAAATTATATACTGTACTGTTTTATTATTATTAATGAAAGCATAATAATAATAATAATAAATTGTATTATTTTTATCTCGTTTTTAAATTTGTCTTATATATTTATTAAAAAACACAACGTTTCGACTACTTCTTCTGCAGTCGTTTTCAAGTATTGCGCACCGATTCAAGCGAACTAACCTTTAAGGGACACCTATGTGAAGTTAGTACCATATACAATCATCCCTATGAAGTTAGCCACCATCATCACAGCAAGTGTTTACATAAAAACCATGATTGTTACAATAAGTTTTTTGAATTTGATTTTTTTTTACAAAATATTGATACTATTACTAGTTTTAACAGCGACGTTAATATGTTGCTTTTATTTGAAAACTATCAAAATCATAACCTTACTTTTTAGGTTAAACAAGCCATTTTTATTTTAAACACAACGTTAAAATATTAATGGCACCCCTAGATATGGCATTAATTTTTAACACTATTTACTAAATGTTAACGCTTTAAAATTTTTGTTTACAGAATAGCTATTTGAGGCAAGGAAGTGATTTTGAATATCATTTTTTTTTAACGCTGATTGTTTTTACATTATTTTTTTTAACACCCATTTGTTTATTTTAATTTTAACGTTCTGTTTTTAGAGAATAGACCTGACTGAGTGTAAAATGAGGTATAACGATGCCCCTTATGTTAAAATGTAAAACCATTATAAAAAGTACTTTTGTTAACATTATGATTTTTTCACTTTCCTCTTAAAATGAAGAGACTTTGTGAATTTGAAATATTAGGAATAAAACTTATTCGGAAAATGTTTTTTTTTTTTTCTACATCCGTGCCGAAAAATCAAGCGTGATAAATTCTCTCGACGTCACCTATTAATTTTCAATTTAGTAATAGTATCAATATTTTGTAAAAAAAAAATCAAAAAACTTATTGTAACAATCATGGTTTTTATGTAAACACTTGCTGTGATGATGGTTTCATATGTTGCTAACTTCATTTCATATAAAATGCTATTAACTTCACATAGGTGAAGATGATTTTGATGGAGTTTGTGAAGATGGGTAGGAGTTAAAACAGGCTCAGGGAGATGATATGAACGAAGGAGAATTAAAGGAGAAGAGAATCCGGAAAATTCCAAGTTATCTAAAAGATTACGTTATTTCTTAAAAAAAAAAGAAAAAAAAAGTGTTGTAATGTTTTGTTTGGTGTTGTGATTTGTTTTGTTTGTATTGGTTACAACGGGATTATAATAAATAATTTGTAAAGGCTCTATTTTGCGTTTCTCTACTTATTTGCATTACAGTAGGTCTGTTTTCCTTAAAGGTTAGTTCACTTGAAGCACTTGAAAACGAGTGCAAGAATTATGACTATTATTGAAGTAAATTCCTTGTGTTAGGGTATAAAAACTCTAATCCTGGACACTAACGACACGCACCAAACCCAAATCGGGCTCTAAGATCACTTCCCTTTTTTTTTTTTAATAAATTTGTTGTAATTGATTACCTTGGTTAATAACAATGATTTTGCTTACTGGTGTGATGATGATGATTATGTCAATTTGTGAGTCTATAAAATATGAATATCCGTGTCGTCTCGTGGGCCCCCGAGAAATCCATGGAGGACGGCGATGGACACATAAAGTATGGGGAAGGGACGTGTCAGGAATTAACTGCATGTTAATGATGGGGGAGGGGGGGTCCCTGGCCATTTCCTCGATGCCGACCGATCTCGGTTTAATATCCCCTGGAGCAATTGCCTGGCCCCCTCACCCGTGGGAACTTTCGTCTCTCTGTTTACTTTAAACTGACGGGGGCTGATTGAATATTCACCCAAGATTATATTATACAATACCACACTGAAAACTTTCAAATAAATTTTTGATATTTAAAAATATATAGCAATATTTATGGCAGATTGCTTAAGTTCTATTAACTAGCTATCCATCGGATAAGCTGACTTTGAACACAGTAATTTTTAAATGCTTTTATTTTACTTGCTTTTTCAAACTCATCAATTTTTAGTGAATTTTTAAGATGAGGTCTGAATCTTGGAATTCTGGGTAATTTCAAATGACAACACATATTAAAATTGGGTCAAAATAGACCAAATGTGGTATTGGTTATTGTGATTATGGTTGTAATAATTACAAGTGGCTGATGAGCAACTACAGTGTGTGTCAATAAAAACGTAACATTTTGTTACTTCTTAAGAAACCCTGTTCTAATCTACCTTAATGATACTCTAATTTATGAAACATTTAATATGAAATATCTTAAACATTTCTAAGTAAATTTAGCACAAATACAAATCATTTTAATAGAATTTAAATAAAATAAAGAAAAATATGTCGATTTTCAATTTGTGGGATAAATCAACATCATCTCGATATGATTTGTTGGATATTAGGAGAGTTTATTATAAAATTTTAGAAATGAAAAAATTTTGATATTTTATTTTATTTTAATTATTTAATAAAATGATATGGATTCGTGTTAAATTTACTTAAAAATGTATAAGATATTTCATATCAAACGTTTAATAAATTACAGTATCATTAAGATAGATTAGAAAAGGTCTTTTTAAGGAGATACAAAGTGTTAGATTTTCATTGACGCTCAGTCTATTTTCAGGCGATGATGAGAAGGCAGCCAAACAAAATATCAAAATTTCAATTTTATCTGTTGACGTTTTGAACGCCCATCGCGCTCACTATCAGGATAGATGGAATAGACGACATAAGCTTAGATTGATATATCTCGAAATGTTCAGGCACAAAAATATTGATGATACATCAAAATAATATGAATATATATAACACAATCGTAGGGGACAGAAAATTCCACAAAAATTGCAAAATGACAAGTTCGGTATTTTTTATTTTTTTTTAATGACGATAGAAAAAATTGAAAATTTTTTTTTTTTTGTTTGGCTGCCTTTTTATCATCTCCTGAATATAGTTACTCATCAGCCATCTACAATTCTGTGGCATTTTATTTGAGGCCTTACGAGTCAATTTTCAAAAAACTTACAGATGAGTTAGAGGTCTGAAACGCCATGGGTCATTTCGCTCCGATGGTCCAAGAATAGACAATCCTTAATCAATCAATGTGCGCCCCACGCTTTTATTTTTTCAACAAAAATGAAATTATTTCTCTCTCTTTTTAGTTCAATTTAAATAAAATCATTTTTAATTATTTCTCCATTTTTTTTTTTTTATGATTAATCAAATTCCACGAAGGTAGTAACGAAAGGAGGGAGTAACAGGACATATTCATTATGATTAACTTGTTAGCTGAATCACTTTTAATTTTTTTTTAAATTAAATTAAACTTTATAAACTTAATATGGTATAGTTAAGTTGCTAGAGAAAGAGAGAAAGAGAGAGGAATATGGAGAATATCCTAGAGAGTTCTCTAAGTTAATTAAATTTATTTCTTTTCTAGTTTCAAAACTTCTCCCCAAGGAATAATTTAGAAAATATTCATTATTATTACAATAAAGAAAAATTAAATACAAATTTGTATTTAATGATAAAAATCATCTTTATTTTTTTTATGTGTACCACATGAATTATTCATTCTAGTTTACCTTCGGTAATCGAAAGTTGTGTTCTGTGCTTGCACACCAGATTTTTCGTGTCGATATATATTTAGTTTTCGTCATTATATTTATTAATATATTTTGTTACCAAGGCAACCATTTCTCCTATCCCTTCTATAAAGTACAAGAGTAAAGTGGCCTTCAGAAGATTTCAATGGCAAAATGAGAATATACATTTCAAAGAGCATCTAAAAAATAAATGATTTTTGAATTTTAATCAAAATCGTTTGAGTGAATTTGGGAGCGTACAAGTACGTATTACGTAACGCAACTCGGGGCGGAGGGGGTCTCGTAAAACGTTACTATGCGTTACAAGGGGGGGAGGGGGGGTTGAACAACGCGTTATGTAACTGGTATTTTAGCGACTTTCCGATACTTTGCGCAACATAATTGTGACTTTTAGATAAAAATGGCCTCTTGAGCGTTACGTAACGTCTAGGGGGGGGTCCAGTAAAATGTTACGGCGCGTTACATGGGGGATGGGGGTAAAAAACCTTGAAAAATTGCGTTACCTAATACTTGTACGCTCCCTTTTGAGAAAATCGAAAAAAAAAAACTGAAAAAGGACATTAGTAAAGTGCTAGTACTCTTTGGCTTATTTTCACTGTCCTCGAGGGTACAAAACTTAAATATAAAATTTCAATCTCCTAACTCAATTCCTTCATGCTTTAAATTGAGCCCAGGCAGATACACAGACAGACAGACCATGTTGCGAAAACCACTTTTGAAAGTACTAGTCCGCGAGGTTTCCCAAAAACGAGACCTAGTGTTTTCTTTACAGGAAAAAGTAGGCCTATATATTTGAAATTTGAAAGAAATCGTCAAAGGAAATAATGGGAAAATTGAAAAAAATCTTAAGTACATCAGTAAAGTAGTAGTACTTGAAGTTATCCAAAAACAAGACCTAGCGTAATTTGTTTTGTCTACAGGAAAAAGTATTGAAATTTGAAAGAAATTTTTAAAGCGAATTTTGGGAAAATTGACAAAATCTTAAAAAAGTACATGAGTTAAGTACTAGTACCCGAATTTTCTTAAAGATGAGACCTAGGGCAATTTCATTTTCCTAGCAAAAATAGTATATATTTAAAATTTGAAAAAAAAATCGTTAGAGCTGTTTTCGATGTGCTGACAAAGAAACGTTCATTGCTCATTTAATAGTATTAGATGAAATGTAATAAACATTTAATATGAAATATCTTAAACATTTCTAAGTAAATTTGACACAAATCCATATCATTTTAATAAATAATTACAATTTAAATAAAACAAAGACAAAAATGTCGAAATTTCTAAAATTTTAAAAATAATCTTTCCATTTCAGTTTTTATCTGTCTATTTTATTGAAAATTCTTATAAAAACAAAATTTGTAATTAATATTCAACAAAACATATCAAGATTATGTTGATTTGTCCCTAAAATTGATCTTTATTTTATTTAAATTGTATTAAATTGATTAAAATGATTTGTATTTGTGTTAAATTTACTTAGAAATGTATAAGATATTTCATATTAAATATTTCTAAGCTCATTAAGGTAGATTTGAAGAGGAAGCAAAAATGTTGCACTATTTTTAGTGTATATTAGCAATTTAAATGAGTTCCTCTTGTAAGCAAATTAATGAGATGTTTCTTATGATATAAAGACGAGACAATCTCCTCTTCTTGATCCCCTTGCAGCATATTTAAAAATCTTAACGAGTTAATTGGATTAGTTAATAGTTGATGGCGGTGGTTAGTGTGTTTTTATGGGTGCTACAATAGAGAGACCCCCTTCATAAGAGCTCATTAAAATTCTCCCTTATTATAATCGTAAAAAGACTTAAGCCCACTAATTCCATTAATATTTCCCTCGGCTTAAGAGCTTAATGTCTATTAAAATAAATACCAACACAACGCTAAGTCAATATTTGATTATTAACACCCTCCGGACTCACGAGTTCCCCGAGTTAAGACTGGGAAAAGATCGTAAAATGTATTTTTCTTATAAATGTAATTGAGAATCCAATTCGATCCATAAACTTCCCCATCCCCATCCCCTTCCACACACATGTTCATTCTCTCGATTTCGATCCCATTTGTCGAAACTGTTTACTTGTTACAATCGTAAAATTGCATTTGTTCTCTCTGGTTTTGTGGTGTTAACGTTATTTTATTTTATTACTACATAAATATTTCACACAAATACAAATTGCAAACATTTTCGATAAGTGGGGATTTTAAATATTTGAAGTGATTTTTTTTTTTCCAATTGAATACAATACAATAAAAAAAAATTATAATAATTTTAATTTAAATACCTTTTGTATGAAATTTAATTTGTTATTTGATGAAAAGTAAAATCCATTTTGAACCTGTATAGAGGACCTGAGAACCTTTTTTTTCGTTTATAAATTAGAGATTCATGTCAAAAATTCGATGTCGAGAATGGAAATACACGTTTTGAGCTCCCATGAAGTGTATGTCTGTGTGTGTTCAATTTAAAGCATGAAAGAATTGAGCTACGAGGTTTAAATTTTATATTTAATTTAAGGTTGTTCGGATAGTACCCCGTAAGTCATAATAGAATCTAAATTTTTTTTTAAATAAAATTAAAAATTTGAATGCCAAAATTCCTTATTATAATTTAGTCGTGACCTATCATAGTTTATAATTGTATTAAGTAAATAATTTAATTACAAAAAATAATAAATGAATGACTTTTGACTTGAGCAGTTTTTCACGTAATATAGATCTGGCAACATTACATTCATCAGCTGTTTATTTTAAATCTTAAAAGCCTTCAATTTTATTTTATTTAATATATTACAATGTTTAATGCAAATCAGTTTAAACACAATGGACGATTTGCGAGAAAAAATATCGTAAAATGGAAAAAAAATATAACTGACAGCGAGAAAAGAGTATTATTTTATGCGACGTTGCCAGGACTGGTCTGAGTCTCAATTTTTAAATATTGGCGACTGTCATTTTGGAGAATTTTTTGACTTTCTTGTTAAAATATCTTTAAAAGATTTCGACAGAAACTTTTGATTTTATTTTTAACGTATTCCTCGGAGGTGAATTGATAAAAATGTAAGTTTTTTTTTTTTTTTTTTTTTTTACCTATTACAGAGGTGGCTATATAATTCGATATGTGTGGGTTTCGTCGACATTCCCCATAGACTACATGTTAAATTTCAATTTTTTAAAAATTAATTACACGATAACCCTTCGTCAGGTCTGCTTCAAAAAATTATTTTATACGTATGAATTAGTTATTAATAACATATTAAAAAATTAGCTTTTAATCTTTATAATTTCCTTAATGCCCAAACAACCTTAAAATAAGTTTATGAATAAGGAATAAATAAAGAAATTTTAAGGAATAAAAATCATAAAGGTTTTTCACACTCTTCTCTGATGAGGTCACGTAGCGTTTTATCATAAATTTCAATTTTTTTTTTTTCCTATTCTCTTTGCTTTTTACTTTAGAAGGGTAGTAATATTTTCACATTTTAAATGGAAGATATTTCTAAATTTTCTGTCAATGAAAAGTATCAATATGTCTTTTTTCCTGGTTTGCTGGTGAGTGAGTGATGGACCCAGATGACAGACAGGTCCAGCCCTTTACGCGTCCTTATCTCCGCTCCTTGTCTTTGATATCCCTTCATTTGATTAGCGGCCATCACAAGGCTTTTAGCTCGATTCTCAACCGATGATCCATGCAAGAAGGAATATCCTATCCTCTCTCTTCTTTTTCTATTGTTGATATTCTAATTTACACTCCGCGTATAAAAAAAAAAAAAAAGTAACACTTTGTTCCTACTCAAAAAGAATCTATTAATGATATTGTAATTTATTAAACATTTGATATGAAATATCTTAAACATTTCTAAGTAAATTTAACACAAATCCATATCATTTTAATAAATAATTACAATTTAAATAAAACAAAGACAAAAATGTCGAAATATTTTTTTATTAACGACAAATTTCTAAAATAATCTTTCCATTTCAGTTTTTCTCTGTCTATTTTATTGGAAATTCTTATAAAAACAAAATTTTTATTTATTAATAATATCCAACAAAATATATTGGTTGATTTCAGGGTGGTTCGATTAAAACTAGGGTGGTTAAAACCACAGATTAAAACCGGTTTTAACCGTCCTAGTTTTAATATAATTTTGACCAGTGGTTTTTATTGAAATAAACAAATAAATTTCATATAGTATGCTTATATTTTCGGGAAAATTACATAATTACATAAAACATAAATGTAAGATCTAAAAAACAACATACAAAAATTAATTTTTGATGAGCCGCAGGGACATCGTCCAATATCCAGATGTTCGGTAGGTGAAATTAAAAATTCTTTGATTAATTTTTTAATATTTTATTAAAAGTTTTGGCTGACAAATTCCAAGATGTTGGCTTAAGATAAAGCATGGATTATGTAAAAAAGTTTAAGGCTCTGACGATGATTCCTCCGGGATCGAAACTGTGTAAATTTGCAAATAACAGTCAGTCAAAACTTTTAATAAAATATTAAAAATTAATTAACGAATTTTTAATTTCACCTACCGAACATCTGGATATTTGACGGTGTCACTGGGGCTCATCAAGAATTAAATATTGAAGTTCTCCGTCTCAGAATGCCGAAAAATAATAACTTACAAATAACTAAACTTAAATTTTCTATTTACAGGAATATCGGACCAATAGTTTCAGTGTCCTGGTCAAAATCTGAAAAAGTTTTTTTTTTTTATTTACCACTTTGGTTGATTTTTCCCTCAAATTGAAAATCAACATATTTTCTTATTTTATTTAAATTGTATTAAATTGATTTGTATTTGTGTTAAATTTACTTAGAAATGTTTAAGATATTTCATATTAAATGTTTAAATTAGAGTATCATTAAGGTAGATTAGAACAGGGCTTCTTAATAAGTAACTAAAAGTTACGTTTTTTTTGACGCGCAAGTGTATTTCAATGTTAATGAAATTAATTTTTTTCTTTCTCTTCCTATGTATATATGTAATATATATATAGAGAGAAAGTATTGGATTCATGTCAAAAATTGATGTCGAGATTTTGATGGATATACACGTTTTGGGTCCCCTGAATCCAAAAAGTGGTTTTCGGACATGGTCTGTCTGTGTGTGTGTCTGTGTGTCTGTCTGTCGTGTGTGTGTCTGTGAACAAAATATCTCAAGAACGAAAAGAGCTAGGAGGTTGAAATTATATTTAAGTTAGGCACCCCATGGGACGTGACACGAAGCTTTGAACAAAATCGACCAAAGAGTACTAGTACTTTACTGATTCACTTTTCAGTTTTTTCAATTTTCTCTAAATTTGCTCCAACGATTTTTTTTAAATTCAAAAATCAATTATTTTTTTAGATTCTCTTTAAAATGTATATTCTTATTTTGTGATTGAAATCTTCTGAAGACCACTTTACTCTTGTACTCCATTGAAAAGATAGGAGAAATGGTTGCCATGGTAACAAAATATAAATATTTTCCCAAACTTATAAATTTTACATCTTGAATTCAAATGTACCCTACTGTCGGTAACTAAATATATCTCAACACAAAAAATCTGGTGTGACAAGCACAGTTCACAACTTTCGATTACCGAAGGTAAGAGAAAGTTGTGTGCTGTGCGCCATCACACCAGATTTTTTTTTAATAAAAACATTTTTCTCTTGTCTGTACATTTTCATCTCTTTTTTTTTATTTTTAAATTTTCATATTTTTATCAAATTGATATTTTATTTAAATTTTTTTTTAAAATATAACACCATAGACTATAAAAATTTAATATTCTTCCACATGATTAGAATCTTAGTCTCTCGCCTCTAGTTTAATTTAGGTCAACTTAAATAAATGTCTGTATTATATCCTAATCGTGAGCGATCACCGTAGGTTTTGATTTATGAACGTAAAGGCCAAGCAGTTTTACAACTCAAATAGAGTGGATTTATTTTTGTTGATTACAAATATAGAGATAACAGTGCAAACAGGTCACGCATATTATTTTTTTGTATAATTTGTGAATTTCTTTTTTTTTTTTTTATTTGTGGTTATGATTAAAAATGTGTGATTTTAGTTTTTAAACATGTTTTAGAGTCATTTGTTTGTTTACAATCGAGTGGAACGTTTGGCTATTTAAATTTTTTTTTTTTTTAATGTAATAAAAAGTTATCTAGGAAATAAATTAATAATACAGGCGAGAAAATTTATTTTTTTTTAACCGTCTCTCAGTCAGGCGATGTTGAATTAAACTCATGCTCTATTGAAATGTGGCGATTGGATGCCTGACTACAGGGATGTTGTGGCACTTGAGCCTCAATTGAGGCTTTTTGAAGATCAGGTTATTAGTGAAATGGTCGATTCATCTTTCACAAAAATCCAGAATTTGCCCATTGGAAAGCATTGAGTTTTGTCTTAGAAATTTTTCTTCGAATTTATAATATAAAATGAATTTATTATGAAATTTCAAAAAAAAGCCGGAGGTTTTCTAAAAAAGCCGGAAGGTTGGCAGCACTGGTCCGATATGGAAAAAAATAAAAAAAATTTATTATATAACAATTTTTATTATTTTACATTTGAGGGATTTAATTATGTTAGGGAAAATTAATTAAAATAATTAAATCCCTCAAATGTAAAATAATAAAAATTGTTATATAATAAATTTTTTAATTTTTTTTTTCCATTGAGAAATCGGGGATGGGACCAGTGCTGCCAACCTTCCGGCTTTTTTAGACAACCTCCGGCTCTCTGGCTTTTTTTTGAAATTTCATAATAAATTCATTTTATATTATAGATTCGGAGAAAAATTTCTAAAAAGAAAAGGTTGAATGATATGGATTTTGTATAGAAAATTTCTCCGGCTTTTTTTTGTCAGCATCTTCCTTCTAGAAACGGAAAAGGCGCTGGAAAAGTCGATTTTCTATTTCGGAATCGACTTGATAATTTTCGATTCTTGGAATCGATTAATCATTTCTGAAAGTCAACTTTTTAAAAACTCTCTAACTCGTGCTTAGGAGATTACTCAGTGAATATTAAATATATTTATTTATTTATAATATAAGATTTATAAACATTGTATTAAATACAACATACACAAATATTGTTTTCAATATTTTTATAAAAGAATATTCTATCCAGAAATTTTGCTCAGGGGCCCACATCTTGTGGGTACGTGGATGGCGACCACGAGCTGCCCGAGCTGGGACAGGCAGTACTTCAGTTCTTTGTATGTCTGTCTCTATCTTCCTCTTTTCAACAGGCGTCAGGCCGACCTGTTCTATTTCTTCAGGTCGCAAAAACGCATGATAGGTTTGGAGGGAGGGAGGTTAAGTGAGGTACGCCGACCCCGCATCGCGAGAATAAGGCGTGGACAGAAGATGAAGAGTCTATCCAGATATTCACGTGTTATGCCATCGAACATTGAAATAAAAAATGGAAGTTGAGTATCAAAATAAAATATTAAAATTGAGGAATTAAGAATGCCACAAATGTTCACTAACCGATCTTAGAAAACGTGTTGATTGATGTGTTATGTGTAGGTTTTCAAAGAAAGATGAAAGTCAATCAATGAAAACGTTACAAACTATATTACCATCGGATACTAAGTATTGTAAGAAAAAAGTCGAGTGAGAATCGATTCTAATCGACTTGAGAGTTTCAACTCGATTCTAAAAAGTCGATTATTTTCAGTAAAAGATCGATTCTTGATTAAAGTCAGAGTCGACTTTTCCATCTCTATGCTGGCCGTTGCGCATTGCACTGTGCGTTAATTCTCACGATATATATATATATATTTTTTTTAATAATATATGTATTTTTATTGCCTGAAAATTTGCGGCACTTGAGGGTCCACCGAGGAGAGGACACCACGGGCACGAATCCCGCCGAAGGCGGCTTTTCTATTTTGGAATTATTTACTTAATAAAGAGTTTTTACCTTTCAAGCTAATTTCACCGTGAAATTTATTTATTTAATTAAAATTTCAAAAAATATTTCATAATTTTAATCTAAGATAAATGCTTTTTGTTTTCTCTCTCTCTCACTCGCTTATTTATTCAATTATAAACATTCCTGAATATAATAAAAGACTAGAGAGAAAGGAAAGGATGCGTAGCGTAACTATGTAAAATGAAATCATTATGTGTGAAAACATAAAAGAGCTTAACAAACAAAAACAATCAATTAATTATACATTTTTCTTCTAATTGTATTTTTATAATATAACTAGCTGGTGCAGCTAGTGGGCGGTGCGCCCACTTTTAATCGGCCACTCGGGTTTTTGCATCAAAAATTTTTTGATTTAATAAAAAAAAATTGTTTAGGAAGCATATTTCCTACACAAAAACATACTAAATCTTTGCAAAACCATTTACAAATGTATTGTAATTTTCGAAAGCCGTTTGAAAATTAGAATGAAAATGTATTGTAATTTTAGAATGACATTTGAAAATTAGAGTGTAAATGTGTGGTAATTTTAGAATTCCTAAACTGCTTTCGAGAAAAAAATACAATTTTTAACGAAAAATACTATACAATGTTTGTAAAATTACAATACATACTCTATTTTTCGAAGAAAATTGTAATTTTAAAATGTTTTTTTGTTGTAAACATTTGTAAATTTAGTAGATAAATGCATAGTAGATATCATTTACAAGGGAAATTTGTAAATTTAGTATTCCAAAACACACTAAAATTAAGATTTTTTTTACAGTGTAGAAATAGGATCTGTTTTTTTTTTCTCAATGTGAGTATAATTAGTGTTCTCTATTCAGCCAAAAGTATACTGTAAAAAAGAAATCTTAATTTTAGTGTGTTTTGGAATACTAAATTTACAAATTTCCTTTTTAAATGATAACTACTATGCATTTATCTACTAAATTTACAATTTTATGCGTTCAAATATTTACAACAAAAAAACATTTTAAAATTACAATTTTCTTCAAAAAATAGAGTTTGTATTGTAATTTTACATACATAGTATAGTAATTTTCGTTAAAAATTGAATTTTTTTTCGAAAGCATTTTGGGAATTCTAAAATTACCACAAAATTGCACTCTAATTTTCAAACGGCTTACGAAAATTACAATACATTTGTAAATGGTTTTTGCAAAGACTAAATTTAGTATATTTTTGTTAATGTTATTTACTTCATACACAATTGTAAAATTACCGAAATATTTTTTGCAGTGTATTCATTGGCTAGAGAGCTTAGAGAAATTATATTAATTTATTTTTTAAAATGTTTTTTGATAAGATTGATTAATTAATTTGAAAAGTTTTGTCTGTATAAACAAATATAGATGCATTTGTTGAGCTTAAATGCACTTGGCCTTTCTAAACTTTATGGTTGTTTCTTTGACCGATAGGGTGCACTGCTAGAGTGGATACTTTTGACTGATTCAGTTGGAGATTTGCTCTACTATGTAAAAGTTCTTGTTTTTGGAAAAATTCGTGGTAGATAATAAAAAACTAGCATTGCCACTCAATTTAGGCGTGTGTTTCAAGTAAAAAAAAAATTTCCTTCATCAAGAATCTTACCAAGGAGAGATTCCCCCCCCCCCCTCTATATTCACTGCTAATTGAAAACTAACTAAATTAAAATTTCATTTCAACTGTCAAGGATGTGTAGCTCCACATCCACTAAACGAGATTTTCTAAACCACTTTTTTTTTCTCAATTTCGATTTTATAAAAAATCATGAATACTAAATTTTTCTATATAAACAACCCTTCGGGTGTTTTCGGGAATTAAAGAAAATAAAAAAATAGATTGTTAAAAAAATCTGGTGTGACTGATCGCACAGCAGACAGCTTTCTTTTACCTTCGGTAATCGAAAGTCGTGTTTTGTGCTGTCACACCAGATTTTTTGTGTCGGGATATATTTAGTTTCCACTGATATATTAGAATTTTTTTATCATATATTTTTAAAAGAATTAACTGAGTGAAGAGAGTGCGCTGTCTATCACTTGCGAATTAGAATAATTTAATGAAAAAGAGAAAAGAAAAAAAAATATAATAAAATTTTTCTTTTAATATTAGCAAAGTTTACCTAAGAGCTAAAAGAGAGAGAGGATGATCGTCTGGCTTCTTTTGTTTTTGTTATTGTTGTTGTTCTGATGGAAGAGAAAGAAAGAGGAGGGAAAATAACTTTGCTGTTGTTATTTCAATTTCACTCTACCTTTTTTTTTTTTTTTTGTTTTGTTTTAAATATTATGTAGAGGGTGGGTAGCACCGGAGAGTCAACGTGTTGAACGTCTCCCTTTATTTGAATATATATGAGGGGTTGAGAGCAAAAGTGAGTCAAGTCCACTTTTTACTCTTTTGAGAAAAAAATTAATGAAAGTTTAAGCCTTTTATTTAACTGCCTGTCCCAGCTCGGGCAGCTCGTGGTCGCCATCCACCTACCCTCAAGATGTAGGTCCCTGAGCGAAATTCCTCTTAAAATATACAACATTTATTTATTTTACATCTCAGTCAATCATTAAGAACTTAAATTATACTTTATCTAAATACACATTTTAAATTTTATATTCAGATAATAATATTTAAATATAGCTGTAAAAATTCAAAAGCTTTGGAAAATATTGACAGAATATTATTTGAATTCTTAAAAAAATAAAGGTTGGAGAAATCTGACGAAGAGAAAAAAGGGAATTTGAAAGAAAGAGGAAGATTATTTTTTATATAACTTTTAATGTAACTATGCAACAATTGTAAGGCCAGGGCTGCTGAACGCCCTGAAGCATAAATAAATAAATATCTCGGATGTGAAAATGGCTGTGAAAAGTCGATTTTTGATTTGGAAATCGACTTGATATTATTCGATTCTCGGAATCGATTAATCATTTCTGAAAGTCGAATTTTCGACTTTAAAGTCTACTTTTTAAAAACTCTATAGCTCGTGTTTAGGAGATACTCTGTAAATATTAAATATATTTATTTATAATATAGTTATTGTAACATTTTATTAAATACAACACACACAAATATTGTTTTCAATATTGTTATCGCCCTCGGGGCTTGGTGTAGATGTTAGCGTGCTAACCTCGTATACCAAACGTTGCGGGTTCGGACCCCAGGCAGTCCGATGGTTTTATTTAAGCCACTTGGATACCAAATGGCTTAAATAAGAATGCCTGGACCCTAAATAAATATATATTATATAAATACGAGTATCGTTTAAAGTCTTAAATGGCCTAAGTTGCCGAAAAGACTGTGTGTATTTGTGTGTGAATGTGAGTGTGAATGAGAAAAAAGTGTGAGTGTTTAAAAAAAAAAAAAAAATTTATCAAAGAATATTCTATCCAGAAATTGCACGTGATTTGGCACCGAATATTAAAATAAAATTAAAATAAAACATTAAAATTGAGGAATTAAGAATGCCACACTGTAAAAAAAAAAATCTTAATTTTAGTGTGTTTTGGAATACTAAATTTACAAATTTCCCTTGTAAATGATATCTACTATGCATTTATCTACTAAATTTACAAATGTTTACAACAAAAAAACATTTTAAAATTACAATTTTCTTCGAAAAATAGAGTATGTATTGTAATTTTACTAACATTGTATAGTATTTTTCTTTAAAAATTGTATTTTTTCTCGAAAGCAGTTTAGGAATTCTAAAATTACCACACATTTACACTCTAATTTTCAAATTTCATTCTAAAATTACAATACATTTTCAATCTAATTTTCAAACGGCTTTCGAAAATTACAATACATTTGTAAATGGTTTTTGCAAAGATTTACTAAATTTAGTTGTTTTTGTGTCGGAAATATGCTTCCTAATCAATTGTAAAATTACAAAAAAATTTTTACAGTGCACATATGTTCACTAAACGATCTTAGAAAGCGTGTTGATTGGTGTGTTATGTGTAGGCTTTAAAAGAAAGATGAAAGTCAATCAATGAAAACGTTACAAACTATATTACCATCGGATACTAAGTATTGTAAGAAAAAAGTCGAGTGAGAATCGATTCTAATCGACTTGAAAGAGTTTCAACTCGATTCTAATTTTCAGTAAAAGATCGATTCTTGATTAAAGTCAGAGTCGACTTTTTCATCTCTAATACAAAACAGTGAACACTTTTGCCTACTATAAAGTACAATAAATTTATTTTCCTCAACGTTTTGATAATAAATAAAAGACATCCCCAGGAAAGAGAGATGATAATTAATTAATTCCTGTCCACATATTTGAATAAATTCTTAGCTAGGGTAGGAAGGACAATTGCTCTCTCATATCCTCTTTTCACTATTATGCTAATTCTATTATGAAAATTTGAATGTCAAAGTTTTACAAAACATTGTAACGTTATCCACTTCACTAACTTTTTTCTCTCTTTTTTTTCTCTCTCTCTCTCTTGTCATCTCAAATTTCAGAAGCTCATCATTTTCTTGATTCTATTCTCTCCTTCTTTTGATACGTAATCTATTTGAAGAAGGCATTTTTCTAATAAAAAGTCAATAAGATGTTCTTTTGTTATGTTTTCAAAAAAAATAAATAATCTCCTTTTACTTTGATATAAAAACATTTATACTTAATAAAGAACAAATGAATTAAAGAATCCCCTCTCACATATAAAATTTTAACTCTTGCATCAACTACTGCAAAGGATAATTGAAAGATACTAATTTGATGGAGTAGAGAGAAATTCACACTTGGTTGATATGATGATTATGTAGATTAAATTTCGGTTTCTCTACGAAGATTAGTTCACAAAATAGATGATTGTGTGTGTTATTAATAGAAATGGATTGCCTTTTATGTTTTTAACTAGGTAAAGTTCAAAAAAAGATGTAATTTTCTCAATTAACGCTCAAATCAATAAAAGAGCAAATTTGCGAGATGAGTTTGAATTTATATTTGGGTAAAATTGCACCCCTAGGTCCTCCACGCTTTCGGGGTGGGCGAACTACCTCTATCCTATGTAGCCGGCACAAATGTTTGTTACACTGTAAAAAGAATTTTGTTGGTTTTAAAATTGTATAGAAAGCAAATAACATAAACAAAAACATAGTAAATTTAGTAAGTCTTCGCAAACACCATTTACAAATATATTGTAATTTTCGTAAGCCGTTTGAAAATTAGAGTGCAATTGTGTGGTAATTTTAAAATTCCCAAACTGCTTTCGAAAAAAAAAATACATAGTAGCGGCAACCTTCTATGACGAAGGCATACCAAAACTTGTGCCACGCTATGACAAGTGCCTACAAAATTTCCGAAGCTATGTAGAAAAGTAGTTTAACAGTTGTAGAATTTTGTACAATAAATATTTTTTTCGGTATCTGTACACGTTTGTTTTATATAACCAAACGGAACTTACTTTGTGGACATGCCTCGTATTTCATATTGTATGTTTTGTAACTGTATAAACTGGCTTAAACCAAAAGTACAATAATTAAAAAAAAAAAAAACAAAAACTCAAGGATCCATTCTCGAACACTTGTGCATGTGTAATGTATATATAATTCTAGGTTTGGAACCCCAAATGAATGACTGATGAATAATTGTGTCAAGTCTAGTTGCGTCAATAGTTCATTGATGACGCCAAGAAAATATAAATTTGCTGGACCCTCCCTCACTAAATGGAGAGAAAAAAAAAACGAAAATTTTTTTTTCATTATGTGAAAGAATCCATCATTTATTGATTGGATTTGTATAGAATCAATAAATAGGTGCAGGCAAGCACCGATTGACATTGAGCTCATTGTATTGATCATCAATCAACATAATAATTATGATGGCGTTTGAATATGGGTGACAGGACAGTCAGACAAACAGATGGAGGTCCAAGGCATTAATATCCCCTCTCCATCCCCCTGCTGAAGGAGAACCTGATGTGGTCAGCAGGAAATTGAGTTACTCCCGGGCGGGCGTTCATTTCACTCTGTATTTACATCATTGTGGAATCTCTAACATGTCCTTAATCCATCTGAATTAGCCTTTCAATCACTGAAGGGTAATTGTAATTTACTTAGATATATATCAAAAAAATCTGGTGTGACTGGAACTTTCACACCAGATTTTTTGGGTCGACATATATTTAGTCTCCTAAAATTCAAGATGTTAAATTATTTGTATACACTGTAAAAAATTTTTTGTAATTTTACAATTGTTTAGGAATCATATTTCCTACACAAAAACATAACTAAATTTAGTAAATCTTTGCAAAACCATTTACAAATGTATTGTAATTTTCGAAAGCCGTTTGAAAATTAAAATGAAAATGTATTGTAATTTTAGAATGACATTTGAAAATTAGAGTGTAAATGTGTGGTAATTTTAGAATTCCTAAACTGCTTTCGAGAAAAAAAATACAATTTTTAACGAAAAATACTATACAATGTTTGTAAAATTACAATACATACTCTATTTTTCGAAGAAAATTGTAATTTTAAAATGTTTTTTTTGTTGTAAGCATTTGTAAATTTAGTAGATAAATGCATAGTAGATATCATTTACAAGGGAAATTTGTAAATCTAGTATTCCAAAACACACTAAAATTAAGATTTTTGTTTACAGTGTGTATATATTATATGCCATTTCTCCTATCAAGTACAAGAGTAAAGTGTGCTTCAAACAAGAGGGTAAATGAGAATATATATTTTAAAGAGCATCTAAAAAATAAGTGATTTATGAATTTTAATCAAAAACGTCGGAGCGAATTTTGGAAAACGAAAAACTGAAATAGTACATTAGTAAAGTACTAGTACTTTTTGGACGATTTTTTCAAAAGCTTAGGTTCACGTCTCAGGGGGTACGTAACTAAAATATAAAATTTTAAACTCTTAGCTCATTTCTTTCATACTTTATTTTATACGAAGATAGACATAAACAGACTATTTTGTGAGACCCACTTTTTGGACTCAAAACATCAAAATCTCGAATTTTTGACATGAATCCAATACTTTCTGTCTTTATACCAGGGGTGTAGCTAGGTCCCCGGTGCAAAATGAGGCCCCAACGAAGCGGGGGAGGGGGGGGGTCCGGTGTCAAAATTTTACAAATAATGACCTTGAAATCACTGTTTAGACACCATTTTTAACAAAAAAAATTAACACACTTCACTTCTGAACCATTAACTGAAGTGTTTTGTTTTCTAAAATATTAGTAAGTTTAATTAAGTAAATGTTTTATTGTAAATATATTTTTATCTAAGCGTTTTAACTATACAGTAGTGTCACTCACGTCACACAATCAGGGTTGCCAATCGGTGGGTAATTAATTTACCCATTGTGGGAATTTGTGGGTATTCTACGTAGTTTGAGTTTGAGAAGAAAAGACCTAATCTAGGGTCCAATATTCTCATTTTTTCCCGCGATTCAACTTATGTTTACAGAATGTTGATAGTTTTACATTATTAAGTTGTAATCACAGTCATTTGTTTGTTCTTTTTCCCGCTTTTCCATAATTCCCAATCCAATAAATAACAGCCATTAAACAAAATAGTTTGCTATTATCGTTTTTTTATTTAGCCGGGGGCCCCAAACCTCGGGGGTGGGTGCACCGGCTGCACAGGCCTAGCTACGCCCCTGCTTTATACATATATAGATAAAAGACATTTGAAATGGAGAAGAATTTTACAAACTCATCTATTATAGAAGATTAAGTTATTTTGATAAATATTCAGGATAGAAAAATTCTATTTGTTCCTTTAGATGTTCCATTTGTTAAATTTATTTATGACTTATTCTTTTTTTTTTTAGGACAAAAAAATCTTTAAAAAAAAAAGAACTCTTTAGAATATATATATAAAATCGATTTGGTGAAAATCGGTTGATTGATGGTCTTGAGAAGATCTTTTGTGCACAGACTGGAAATGATCGAGTCGAGTAAATCACATCACAAGAGTCTTATAAAAGAATCCCTATAAGTGTTCGGGGAAACAATACGTTAAGAAAAAAAAGTTCATAAGAAAATTGGATCTAACTCGATTTGATTAAATTTGTGTTTTTTTTTTTAGAGAGAGAATTTTTTTCTTTTATTACTGATTTAGTCCCCAAGGTTAGTTTGGTTTAAAATTTTCGAGTACAAATTGGAAGGGAGGTTAAACAATTTTACTTTCTCTTACTGTTGGGTTAGGGGTGTATTTATACCCCAACGATTACCTGCTGGGGACATCAAAAGGGTCTATTTATGACTGCTCTATTCTTTTTTACTTTCTCGTATAGAGAAAGTATTGTAATCGTAAAAAAATTAGACTTCGAGATTTTGATGTTTCTCCACGTTTTAGACCTCCCTGAGTCCAAAAATACCATTTTTGGCATTATGTCTGTCTGTGTGTGTGAACACGAGTCTACAATTTTAGTGTAAGGAGCATATACCAAATTTCATCGATCTAGCTGCTTTGGTTTTTAAGCAATCGTGTTCACACACACACCCAGACGTAATTCCAAAAGAATATACGAGAAAGTCTCAGGGAAGTCTTTCCCCATATGTTAAACTGGTTGCGTAGCCCTCCTATCTGGAAAGCTGGGACTCAGAGCTACTAATTTCCAAGCCAACTTCCCATTTTGAAGAAATTTGATTACTACGTTACACCCTGGTTCATAGCTCGTGGCTCCCCCAGAAAGCTCCTTGCCCCAAGAAAAATTGAGAAAATATGGGGCTTTCCAGGCCCACCGGAGGATAGCTGGTCCCATGGGGGGACACCCCCCCCAGCAAGGATCGCTGGTTCCATGCCCCCCCCCCCCAGTCAAATTCTCTTGTTACGCCCATGCCAAACACACACAAAAGATTTCTTAAAAATCGGTTCAGTCGTTTAAGAGGAATTAAGTGACATACACGTACAGAAGAATTATATATATAAAGATAATATATATGAACGAGATGTTCAGAAAGTACGGATATATAAGGGAATATAAAACACTTTAAATAGTAAAAGATCAATAAATTAATTAAGTATGAATAAAAGGGGTCTGGAGAGCACGTATTGGGCTTCAAAGCAGATTGTATTGTAATTTTAGATTAGCACATCAGCATGATCTAATGGAGAGATTAGGACATCGGCATGATCTAATGGAGAGATTAGCACACATCGGCAGGATCTAATGTAAGTTAACCGGATAAGGTACAAAAATAAAATGAATTGGGAAGGAAGAACGGCAACATGAGGCATGAGAAGCGTTGTTTTGCGACCACTTCCTTCCGGTTTACATTTCAGTCCATACGAACCTGATCTCTGACGGGGATTCGCCGACCCACTCAATTGTGGCACGAATATTTACCTATATATGTTAATATATATGTGGATTCATGTCAAAAATTCGATGTCGAGATTTTGATGGATATACACGTTTTGAGGTCCCCTGAATCCAAAAAGAAAAGAGCTAGGAGATTGAAATTTTATTTTAAGTTATATACCTCTCTGAGATGTGAAAATAAGCTTTTGAACAAAATCGGTCAAAAATTACTAGCACTTTACTGATGTACTTTTTCAGTTTTTTTTTCGAATTTCTCAAAACCGGCCCTAATGATATTGATTAAATTTCATAAATCAATTATTTTTTAGATGCTCTTTAAAATGTATATTCTCATTTTGCTTTTGACGTCTTTTGAAGCACAAAATCTAAATAGTAATTTTACATCTTGAATTCTAGCATACTGTAAAAATTTTTTTGTAATTTTACAATGGTTTAGGAAGCATATTTTCTACACAAAAACATACTAAATTTAGTAAATCTTTGCAAAAATCATTTACAAATGTATTGTAATTTTCGAAAGCCGTTTGAAAATTAGAATGAAAATATATTGTAATTTTAGAAAGCCGTTTGAAAATTAGATTGTAAATGTGTGGTAATTTTAGAATTACTAAACTGCTTTCGAGAAAAAATACAATTTTTAACGAAAAATTCTATACAATGTTTGTAAAATTACAATACATACTCTATTTTTCGAAGAAAATTGTAATTTTAAAATGTTTTTATTTGTTGTAAATATTTGAACTTCTAGTAGATAAATGCATAGTAGTTATCATTTACAAGGGAAATTTGTAAATTTAGTATTCCAAAACACACTAAAATTAAGATTTTTTTTTTTACAGTGCAGAAACTAAATATTTCTAAACACACAAAAATCTGGTGTAACAAGCACACAACACAACTTTAAATTATTAATAGTAAGAGAAAGTGCGACCAGACACACCAGATTTTTTTAATGTTGCTTTTTCTCTCGTTAAATTTATGATTTTGAAATTTATTATTTTTTTTTTCACTTAACCCACTTTGATAAATAATTTACAAATTTTTCTCTCTTTCTCTGATTCTTTTTTTATTACATGCATATCTATTTAAATTTCTCATTAAAGTACAAAAAAAAAAGAAACAATAACATTTTTTATAGTTCTCTCAATCTAAAAACAACAAACTATCCTCCTCTTTGATTAGAATTTAAATTTTTATCATTTGGACTCTTAAAATATCTAATACATCACAATTAGAAATTATTCCAGACGTTCATTCGCCGTTAAAGCCGCTAGATTACTTGCGAATATTTATGTTTGCCTTGGCAATTAGTGTGGAGCCCGGCGCCCACTCTATTTATGACCATGTCTCAATTTACTCGCTTCTTTTATCTAAATCCAATTTTAATGCTGTTTATTTGGTCTATACATCCATTTTTTTTTTTTTTTAAGGAAATTTACATCTCATTTACTTTAGAAACGGAACGTTAAGTGTATTATGAAACGTATATCTACTGACAGAGATTCATTCATTGTGAAACTTTGTCTGATTTAATATTTTGTTAATACATAAAATATCATAGCAGACATCCTTCTTCACGCCTCGCTTATTTTATTTTTAAATAATTAAAAAAAAAAAAAAAAAAAACACCGTGTATTAGTATTATACCACAGAGAAGGGAAACTTCACAATCACTTTATTGCTTTTACGGTGGGTTCCAAGCATGGTCGCCACATTTTTTTGCAATTAAAGTACATTGAGATTAAAGGAAAAAAAAAGTACATTGTAACAAAATAAAGTATCATTTATTGTTCTTTAGTGTTATATTTAAAAATATATTTTTTATTGCTTTCTGCAAATATTATCAAATTATTATAATTGCAAAATTGCAGAGCATCTTTACAGAAGTTGAAGTAAATAAGTAATTCATTTTTTCTAAGGTTCAGAGACGCTTTGTTTCTTTCGTCTCGTTATCACAGAAAAAATTTTTTCGGAGAATGCTGATGTGCCAGAAAAAACTCTCTGTGAATGCTGATGTGCCAGGAAATTCCGAAAAACCCTTTGATTATATGGACCCTCAGACGCCATTACAGCAGCTCTCTACAATTTTTACATCTCTACCAAAATTATTCTGTGACTTTTATAAAATAGCTTCTTTTCATAGCCTATTTTTCATACAATGTTTTTGCAAATATGTTTTTTTTGAACTGTGTTTTTTCTTATAAATTTATTTACTAATTATTTTTTTTTTTGGAACATGTTTTTCCTATAATGTTGTTTTCTAATCATGTTTTTTCATAATATGGTCCTTTTTGTTTTTATACACAATATTTTGTAAAATGTTTTGTATAACCTGTATTTTTTATATTGTATAAATTTTTTATGGCGGGATGGCCTCTGGCCAACAGCCAAGAATAAAAAAGAAAAAAAGAAAAAAAAAAATATATGGACCCTGTTATGCATTAGTGTGTCAAGCGCCAAAAAATTAAATATTGAGTAGTGAGGGTATCCAGGCAGCCGAGAAAACAATAAAGAAAATTAAATTTGTCTTTATTTATTTCATATACTTTTGTCTACGTTTCGGCCGATATTCCGGCCTTCATCAGGACAAATGTTATTTGCCTCGAGCTGAGATATACAGGCCTCCTTGGCAACCCCTGACAATGTGTTTGAGTGAACATTCGTCGGATGGCATGACTTCTGGTTCAATAGTGATATTGAGTTAAGCACGGAATATTGTTTCAAATGCTATAATTAATAGTTATTTTTTTTATGAATGTTCGAAGAAGTTCCTCAGTTTTGGATATTCTCTCCATAGCCAGAATGTTTTACACAATTTCGCCAGTAAAGGTTATTCTAATCCCTCACGCCCAGGATTTGAACAGGGATCTTCTTAAGCTTTAGAGATTGCGGTGTAGGTTTTAGATGAAACATTTTAAACAGAGGTTGTGTTTATATGTGGGGTTTCACTGGGTTATGTGAGTAAAAACCAAAGAATAAATATTATACTCGATATATTTCGGGATATTATCCCATTTTCAAGAGTTACAAACGACTGAGGGATCTTCTTTATAGAAAGCCGACACCCTAGCCCGCTACACCAACGAGCCCCTTAGAGCCACATTTATTTACCCAAAGAGGCACTTGTGGCTCACGTACCGCTCTTTGCAGATGTCTATCTTAAAAAAAAAGGATATTAAAATTAAGGTTACAAAAAATATCTTTTTCTTGTTAAAATATAAAGCAATTAATCCGTGACTCGACCTTTATAACGGAAATTCATTCCCACTTATTCCACTTTTTTTTTTTCTAAATCAACAAGTGCTTAAATAAATGGTCTCAGTGCGAATATTTTTTTGGCACGCGTTCTATTAGTTCTTACAAGTGTTCTCTCTATTTATTTGTTCTCTCATAAAAAGAACCCCAAATTTCTTATTTTAAAGTTGTTCGGACAGTAGTACCCCGTTGAATGCATATATTTTAGTCGTGACCATCATTGGATTAAATAAATAATTTAATTACCCAAAATAATAAATAAATGACTTTTGACTTAAGTATTTTTTCACATAATATAGATCTGGCAACATCGCATTTAACAGCTTTTTATGTTGATCTTGCTGTATAGTGTTTAGAAATGCAAAGTTTATACACAATGGGCGATTTGCGAGAAAAAAATCGTAAATTAGAAAGTGAAAGCGTAAATTAGTAAGTGAAAGAGTGAAACGCGATTTTATGCGACAAGTCTGAATCAGGTGACTTACTTATTTTTAAATATGGCGGATGTCATTTATTTGTCTTCTTTGTTAAAATATTTTTAAAAACCTTCGTCAGAAAATTTTGATTTTATTTTTAACTTATTCTACGTAAGTTCATTGATAAAAATAGAAGTTTTTTGTTTTTTATCTTTATCAGGAGTGGTCACATAATTCGATATGTGTGCGTTTCGTCTACATTCCCTATATGGCTACATGTAAAATTTCAATTTTTAATAATTAATTACACGATAACCCTGCGTCAGATTTGCTTCAAAAAATTATTTTATACGTATGTGATAGTGATTAATAACATATTAAAAAATTAGCTTTTAATCTATTTAATGTCCGAACAACAACAACAACAACACATGAACAAATAAATTCTCCTTTATTAATATTAACTAATAAAAAAAAAAATTATCCAAACAATATGCAGGTCTCAAGTTTCTCCTTGGGTTGCTTTAACTCTCTCGTTTATACATAACAACAACATTTAAATTAGTTATAAATAGTTATGAATCAATTTTCGAGTGGGCCGACTTACAAGGAATACCCGTGGGTCTAAATTCTGGAAACAGATGATGAAACCAAAACCTTTGAGTGAGAGACTCGAGGCGATTTACAAAAACAAGCAAGCAAAATTCAAATTTTGTTGGTTTGTTTCTAAAATGAATGAATAATTAGAAAATTATTACATATATATTATGATATATGAAATAAGAACTAACAGTGTTTTAAATAATTATTGGTAATTATTTTATATTTTTATAGATTAGTGAATAATAAAAATTAAATTAGTATGATTGTAATATACTTCATAAATATTTAAAAGTTTAGAGCGTCAACCAGAATTTAATTTAGGTGAAATAAATTTTAAAAGAATAATTAAGTTTAAAATAATTATAAAATAATAAATAAATTGAGGTAGTCGAGTTATTTGAGAAAGACAGGATTCTCAATTGTCGTAACGATTTCAAATTTGGGACACAAAGAAAAAAGATAAGTTTAAAAGTGGTAATTTGTTAATTTTATATTAATTATATCTTGATTTATTTAACAAAGTATGGAATGTGTTATTTTTTTTTACAGGTACCATATTATATCCTACTTTGTGCAGATGTAGAATGCCAAATAAAAACGAACAAAGCATAAGCAAAATTAACGAGTTGTTATTGATAATAATTAATGTTAAATTCAGTTTAAAGGATTTATAAAGAGCAGAAAAAATCTGGTGTAGCCTGGGGCTTCGCTCCCCCACCCTGGACCCCTTCAGCTGGCTCTGGCCCGCCTGCCTCATAATTATTATCATGACTATTCCAATACAATGCCTGCTTAAGAATTTGCTTACATTCAGAGAATACACAAATGCAAAGAATACATAAATATTTCTCTATACATTTCCTATGGGAGAAATCGTAACTTTAGAAATTAATAACTCAAAAAATTATAAAAATTTCGGGATGAAAATAATTTTCTTGTAATCCATAGGTCTTCTTTAAGTAGATAAAATTACGTTTTAAAATTCCAACAGGAATTTGGTCAAATAGAGTATGACAGACAGACATTATCGATTTATTGTATATAAAGATGAATGAGAAAATATATATATTTTGTTACCATATCTCTTATCTTTCCTATGAAGTACAAGAGTAAAGTGTACTTCAAACAACTTTCAGGGCAAAATGAAAAGAGCATCTAAAAAATATAATTGATTTATGAATTTTAATCAAAATAGTTAGAGCGAATTTTGAGAAAATCAAAAAATACTAAAAAAAGTATGTTAGTAAAGTACTAGTACTCTTTGGATAATTTTGTTCAAAAGCTTCGGGTCATGTTCCAGAAAGGTGGCTGACTTAAATATAAAATTTCAACCTCGTAGCTCAATTGCTTGATTCTTTAAATTGAACACAGACCATTTTGCGAGACCCACTTTTTTGGACTCAAAATCTCGACATCGAATTTTCGACATGAATCCAATACTTTCTCTATATATACAGGACATTAACATTAAGCGAAAATAAAAAATGCTGCACTTGATTAAGGACAGGGATCCAGGCGAGCGAAGTCGCGCCGAATAATTCACCTCTCACGTCATTGATCCGTTTCCTCTGTTATGATAAAAGAATTTCCTTAATTGACTGACTTAAGGAGATAGAAATATTGACCGACCCAGTTTTGATGATGGAATAGAGTAAAGGATGATGCAATTTGTGCAAGTCATGTTGCCATTGAGGCGGCAGGCAGCAGGTGTCCCGGCCATTTGGGGGGAGAGAGGGCGACCAATAAACCCACAACGCCAATAACTTCACCTTCTATTTATTGCCCAGCTTTTCGGATTGGATTCCTCTCAGTTTACATTACACAATTATGAAAGGGTGATGGACATTTGAATTAATTAAATTGCTCATCATACAACCCGGATTTTGATGCACAATCAAACCTTAAAAACTGCAAAGTTTCAGGAACACACTCCTAGACAAACATGCTTATGCATGAACACAAGGCTCTAAATAAAATAAATAATTATTACGACCCGCTTAGAGGCACCATTCCTCGGTGGCTAAGTTCAACAAACACAATACAAATTTTAACACAATAACAACTCCTAACAAAACAAAAAAAAACAAATAGAAATGTATGCCCATTAACAATCAACATGTTCATGCATTTCCTTTGCGAGAAATAAAAAAAAAAAAACAATCTATCAAAAATTCGCGAGCCACGAGACCAGGAGTAAACGTCGCATTAGCCATCCCGACGACATTCGCCTTAAACTGTTAAGGGAAACCTGGAAAACAACAAGGATGGTATGACCTCTCTACCTGAACTATTCTCTGCGGTCAAGAACTAAATAAAAATTTCACACAACTAGCACATTAAGACTTGACAAAATTTATTATAGATTTAATCATAGGGGGCTATAATCCCAAGTATTGACAGACAAACCGTTCCACAAATCAATTCCAGATCCTACAAACCTACATTCTTCAAGAATCTTGACTTCTGAATTTTCCTCCTATGATCAACCCTACTATAAGGCCTGGCGTCCACTGGAAACAGAAAGCGGCGAAATTTAGTTCGCGCGAATACGACGGGAACGCGCGAATAATCCAAACACTTATTGGCAAATCAGCCCTCGTCCACTAGGAGAGTTTCATTCGCGCTAATCGCAACGTATAGTCGCGACCAGCGAACCGATCCAATTTTGTTCGATATTTCGCGCGTTTGAAAGCGTCAAAGGGGCGGCCATTTTGGCCTTATAAGGTTATATTTTAAGACCAAGCAGCCAATCTACAATCCTTCATTATAAATATAGATTTCATCATGGATGTTGAAAATTAATACCATAATGACCTAGCAAGAATATATTTGACGTTCGCTGTCAGATTAATGCCGGGTTGCAAGAACGTATTTAACGGTTCGTTAAACGCTTTTTGTCGTTTAAACCTTCCGCTAAATAATTTTGGGTTGCAAGAACGTATTTAAAGGTGATTGGTTCGTAAAAGCTGTCAATAAACTAAATACTGAAATTCGGACCTTAAAACTATAAAGTATCCACTAACCTGATTTGTTTCATTGAAATAAATAAGATTTTAGTGACTATATTATCACGCGAGAGAGGTAAGATGGAAATACATTAATTTAATTGAGTTTTCTTTAGTTTCTGAAACGTATTAAGCGATATTATTAATTATTATAGATATTCATCTGACGAAGAGAAAAATGGAGGTTATAGTATATTCTCAGTTTCTTTATAATTTAACATCTGACAGCCAGATCTACCAACGTATTTATTATTTATATTTTACGATATTTAAATATTTAAACATTTTTTTGTTTTGTAACCTAATATTAACAATTAAAATTTAAAGAATACAAATATAATTACTATTTTTATTCATTTTATAATTTTGGTACTATTATAAATTATACAATTTGACACTGCGCCCTTGCGGTCAAATGGCCAACTACATAGAAAGTTGTCATTTTCGGTGGCCCAATCGTTTTGCATCTATCTATATATCTTAACAGTAGGGAATAGTTAACCGTTCCTTTAAAGTTGCTTTAGCAACAGCCTATAATTTTAAAGCCCAAAGCGATGTTTACTAACAGACTTTTAAATGTTTACAGAACTGTTTTCTTGCAACCCGGCATAAGTATACTTTATTATAGGTTATGTCAGCCATGTTGAATTCGAAGTTTGCAGGTTTCTGCTACTAGTGGACGCGCAACCTTTCGCGACATTTCGCGCTTTAGATTTCGCTTGTTTTCGCCGTTTCGCTGTTCGCTATTTTCTGTTTCCACTGGACGCCTAGCCTAATAATTTGGTTCGCGAAATCTACTTGTTATCTCTTCCCAACTCCTGATACCTTGATACGCCTTAAACATTACCCTCAATTTTGTCCACTCCCTACTCTAAATTAGGCCTCACATAAGTTAAATAAACTTTGGACTTGACTTCCCTAGACGTATCCTTCAAAACTCTAACAAACATCCCTCAAAGAGTATAAATAAAGGTTATCGAAACCGATAAAACGTTGATGGGAGTTAAGAGTGTGATATTGGGGGGCTGGGATGAAGTCGTAGAGTTCCAGAAGGGCTTCGTGCTGAGGAAATTGTAGGAACTTTAGGTATTCAGTCGGGTCTCGGAAGTTCTTCATGATGTTGAGTATTTAGGGCATTCGGCTGAAACAGCGAAGCTAGTATTTGGAGACTTCCTATATGCCTTAGAATTTATACGGGTATCCTACCTGATGTGAATTCCCAAATATTTATAAAATTTAGACTCGTTGATAATATTCCCATTTATTATTATATATACTATGGATTGATCCAATAGCCAACAACCTGTCAGTCAATTTTGTATAAAAATTACATAATTGAGTAAACAAAAAAAAATTACGTTATATAATTTAATTTAACCTGTTGGTTTAAATATTAAATATAAAAAAAGGTATAATAATATTAATATGCAAGCACTTAATTATGAGCGCTACTGAACATTTAGATAAGTTCAAAGAGCGTAATTAAATTAATTCAAATGGAGTTAACAATAGAGGAAAGATAGATAGACTTCTATAATGGGCATAAGGAAGCTCTTAAAGGACAATTTAAATGTCGAGGGGGTCATATTTCTTGGAATAATGTGGAGGATGTTGTTTACAAAAAGAAGCATAAAGGTCAGAAAGGGAGAGGTGAAGGGGGGAGGGGGGGGGGCTCTTTCTCACCATCTCTTTTCAAAGGATAAATTTGTTATTTTCAATTATTAGTATTTTAATAGTAATAATATAATTTGATTCATGTCGAAAATTCGATGTCGAGATTTTGATGAGGTCCTTCCCCTGAGTCCTAAAAAGTGAGTCCCGCAAAATGGTCTGTCTGCGAACAAAATATCTCAAGAACGAAAAGAGCTAGGAGGTTGCAATTTTATATTTAAGTTAGGCAGTAGGGTGGGTGGTTTTGTCACTTTTTTTTCGGAGGGAAATGTAATACCCGGCAAAAGTAGCCCACCCACATGGGCATAACAGATATAATTTTTTTTTTTCATATCGGACAAATCGAATTTTTACCTCAAAATTTCAAAATTTCGACTGAAAAATCCCAAAATTGTCATTAAGTTTAGTTGGGTTATAAAGCGACCATATTTTTGGATAACGAGATGTCACTTGCAATGAAAACTGACATTCTTGCTTCAAAATGCCAGTTATATGCCAGAGATGCCTCTTTGTACTGAATTTGCCCCGTTTTCGGCCCCAGAGGCATCTCTGGTCCTTCCAGGGACATATATCTGACATATTGAGGCTAGAATGTCAGTTTTGCGCAAGTGACATCTCGTTATCCAAAAGTATGGTAACCCAACTAAACTTAATAACAATTTTGAGATTTTCAGTCGAAATTTCGAAACTTTGAGTTCAAAATTCTTACAGAGAGATATTGTCCGATTTGATTAAAAAAAAATTTATATCTGTAATGTCTATGTGGGTGGGCCACTTTTGCCTGGTATTTATTTAGCTAGGAAAAATAAGTGGCAAAAGGACCCAGTCTATTAGGCACCCCACTGGGACGTAAGCTTTTGAACAAAATCCCCCAAAGAGTACAAGAACTTTTCTGATGTACTTTTTCAGTTTTTTTTTTTTTCGATTTTCTCAAAATTCACTCCAACGATTTTGATTAAAATTCATAAATCAATTATTTTTTAGTTGCTCTTTAAAATATATATTCTCATTTTGCCCTTTAAATTGTTTGAAGCACACTTTACTCTTGTACTTTATAGGAAAGATAGGGGAAATGGTTGCCATGGTAACAAAATATAAATAAATATTGGGTGTACAACTTTGCTTCCGCCGTTTTTTTTTTTTTTTATGAAATTCGAGGCTTTATTGCAAAAAACTGGTTTTTCTAAGTACTGTCCATCGCTGGCCACTACTTTCCCCCCCAAAAAATTAAAAATTTTTTTTTTTATACGACCGGAAGTGCTGGTCAGCCAGGCCGTGTGCCATTGATCGAAACAAGTGATAGTCCGAGGGAGCAACGTCTGGAGAATACGGCGGGTGGGGGTAGGACTTCCCATTTCAACGTTTCCATGTCTTGACCACTTTCGCAACATGGGGCCGAGCACTGTAAAATCACTTTATCATGTCTCTCGTTGTATTGCGGCCGTTTGTCTTTCAATGCATTAATTGCGTTCGATAACGATCGCCTGTGATTGTTTCAGTCTGTTTTAACCTTCTCTCTTCTCTTCTACCGCCATGTTTGTCTTCGACGTCAAAATCACCGTTCTTGAAGCGTTGAAACCACTCTCGGCATGTTCTTTCACTAATTACGGCCTCACCATAGGTATTTGATAGCATTCGATGAGCCTCAACCTCAGCATTTCTTCATATTAAAGCAGAAAATTAAAACCGACGAGAATTTGGCTCGTAAGCTGACATGTTTAATCTAGAATATGATGCAGACACAAATCGACTAATATTTCGATGGCGTTATGTTTACAAATACCTAACCTTATTGTATGACATATACGATCTATCACTTACCGCTAAAATCCTCTATTGCAAAACGGCGGAAGCAAAGTGTTTATAAATTTTAGCCACACCAGATTTTTTTTTATACGTTTCCATGAATTCACAAACGCCATTCAGATGATTTTATTTTATGGAAAACACAAAAATGATCTATCTACTTACAAAGAGAAAAAAAAAGCAATTTTTCTCTATAATTCCGAAATTCTAATGATCACTATATATTATGTATAAGTATAAAAAAAACGCAATTTTCATTTATAAAACGCTAGAACATAAATTTAAAAGAATTTTTTTGTTAATTTTTTTTTGACATTGTCACTTTTATGTTTCATTTTTCATCCCCCATAATATATATAAAATTATTTATTGTTGTGATTTGTTTTTATTTGTTGTTTTTTTATAATTTTAATGCAAAATGTTAACCTGTCAGAAGAAAGATAATAATAATGTCAGTTGACATTTGACATTTCATGTAATTCGCTAAGCTATTATAATCGTGAATATTGATCCAGTACAATTATTTAAAGGTGAATTTGGAAATAATTACATAGAGAATCATCATCATCTTGAGGAAGTCATTTGCACAAGTACTTCAATTTACATTGAAGAGAATCCGGAAGCTTCGGCAAAATTAAAATGTTAATAGAAAAAAAAGTTGCAGTTTTTTCGAACATTGATAAATAAATGTTCATTTTTTATTGCTTTTCACAAGTTTTATCAAATTATTACAAAATTTTTTTTTCGGGGCTGGAAGTCTGATTCTAGACACCAAAAAAGTGAGTTTTATTTATTTATTTATTATTATTATTATTAATATAGTAAACTTGTAAATCATCTGGAATGCGTCGAGATATTTGAATCAATTAAACGATAAAGTCCCTTTGAGATCTGCCAATCAATCATTATTTAAACTAAATATGTTAATTAATTATTTATTGGCTTTGCATGGGATATTCGTGTTTAATAATCAGCTGCAACTTGTCCTGGGTATTAAATTATAATTATATATACATACACAAATATCCATAACGATAACATCATCAATACATTTTTGGGCGACAAGAGACTTTTTTTTTTTAATAATATAATAATAATTTATTGAAAGTACTTAAGTATATTTGTGAATGGAGAGAGGTACATATGAATCTACAAATACATACTACAAAAAATGGATTATAAACGACCTTGTTCTCATTACAGCGCTTACAAAAATATTCTTAATTTTCTCCTCGCCATTAAAATATTCTATGACATCTATTTCACTGCGCAAATTTTTTTTATCACGGGGATGTGGTGGTACGAGGGTTGCCTTTTAAGTTGTTACAAAAAGTGAAACAGAAACGAACAATTTCGAAACAAAGTGTTTTATTGCTTTTCAAAATATTCGCCCTTAAATTCGATTTTTCTAAACTTTAAGCCTTTTGCGGCACGTCTAAATGACCTCCGGTTGGACTGAAACTTTAAATTTATATGTATTCTAAATACCTGAATATTTTTACAGGGTGCGGCGTTAAATATAATTTGAACATTCTAAATAAAAGCCGTTTTAGAGCACATTTTCTACTAAAATCGATTTTGCTCTATATCTCTAAAACTGTGCCTGGTGGAAAAATTCTAACTACATATCTGAATTTAGAATGAAAAAATGCACTAGGTTCACTAATCAGATATCTTGTGAAAAAAACCTTGTTGACTAGTGTTATAGAAAGTAAAAGAAAGTTGTGTGCTGTGCGACCGTCACGCCAGAATTTTTTTTTTTTTTAATTTCTCTTTTTATATCAAGAATTAAGTTATATAACAAAGTCAGAGAGAAGAAGAAGAAGAGAGTGAGTAAGTCCACTTGAGATAAATTTCCGGATCTCAGGACATTTGCTTTTGAAGTGAATGAAGACACGATTCAGCCTTTGTCCAGAAGGAAAGGAATTTGATATCTTATATCACGGTTGTCATCGAAGGGAACATCTCCCTCTCTCCCTCTCACTCACTTTCTCTCTAAGGAGAAGAAGAGAATTGAAAAGGGCTTTTCACAATTGAGACCAGTCTAAGCCAGATTCCCTTGATAAAAATATCCAAGTTAAAATTTAAGGCCGGAGGGCCTAGTAACGGAGAGCAAACAGCCACCAAATTCGTTGCAATGACGAAATCAGGGACATTAAGGTATTTAAAAAGATTAAAAGTTAATTTTTTAATAAGTTAATTAAATATTTCTTAATTCGCGATGTATATAATATCTTAAATATTTCTTATTTATAATTTGAAATTTAACATGTACACTGTAAAAAATTTTTTGTAATTTTACAATTGATTAGGAAGCATATTTCCTACACAAAAACATATTAAATTTAGTAAATCTTTGAAAAAACCATTTACAAATGTATTGTAATTTTCGAAAGCCGTTTGAAAATTAGAATGAAAATGTATTGCAATTTTAGAATGACATTTGAAAATTAGAGTGCAAATGTGTGGTAATTTTAGAATTCCTAAACTGCTTTCGAGAAAAAAATACAATTTTTAACGAAAAATTCTATACAATGTTTGTAAAATTACAATACATGCTCTATTTTTCGAAGAAAATTGTAATTTTAAAATGTTTTTTTGTTGTAAACATTTGTAAATTTAGTAGATAAATGCATAGTAGATATCATTTACAAGGGAAATTTGTAAATTTAGTATTCCAAAACACACTAAAATTAAGATTTTTTTTACAGTGTAGGCTATAGGGAATGTAGACGAAACGCACACAGATAAAATTATGTAGTCACTCCTGATAAAGTAAAAAAAAAAAAAAAAAAAACTTAGTAAAAGAATTAGATTTTCGATTTAACTGTGGTTTATTTGTAAAAATTACAACGTTTCGGCCACTCATTCTGTAGTCTTCTTCAGGTAAAATTAAGCTAAGATTACCAACATTAAATCTGTTTAAACAGCCAAAATGCTGCCCCTCAAATTCTGGCACTCCTGAACTAATTCCAAAGGCCCACCCCCCTCCCCCCCCCCCTAGACCAGACGACTAAAATGAGATAAATATATTCCTTCTAATAACAAAAAAATATTTAATATTGAGAATTTTTTTAAAACTTAATTCCGGCATTTATTTGAGAAAATTACTTAATATACTTTTGATTATATAGCAGAGCATTGTATTAATTATTTAAGAATTTACTTTGACGTTTATGAATTCTAATATTAGTGATATTTATAGAATATTAATATTGATTTCAAATTTTATCCGAATATTTTAATTAAAAATAACTACAATGAATAATAACAAATTTTTTTGTAAAAATATAAACTCTGTCGGCGCCCATTTCTTTAATGTGCCCGGGGCTGGCGTCTCCTCGGCCCGCTTTTGTTTCAACACTGACTCAGACCAGTCCGGCAACGTCGCATAAAATAAAACGCGTTTCACGCTTTCACTCACATTCTTTTTCCCAATTGACGATATTTTTTTCTCGCAAATCGCCCGCCCATTGTGTCTAAACTAATTTGCATTTACATTGTAATATTATAAATAAAATACAACAGCAAGATCAACATAAACAGCTGTTAAATGCGATGTTGCCAGATCTATGTTATGTGAATAAATACTTAAGTCATTTATTTATTAACTTAATCCAATGATAGTTCACGACTAAATTATAATAAGGAATTTATGCATTCAAATTTTATTTAAAAAAAATTTTTAGATTCTATTATGACTGTTCCAACAACCTTAAGACCTGGTAAAGCATTAATTGACTGAAGAATGTTATAACAGTAATTAAATAGCCTAATAAATGGTACATGAAGAGAAAATCCAATTGAGGTCGCTCTGCCAACAAAGGATAACAATAAAAAGGGCAAAGAGAAATAAAATGGAAGAGGGGAAATATTAGACGTCTCGTTGAAAGAAGAGAGGAAATATCGTTGAAATAATAACATAGCCTCTAAAGAGACTACAAATCATGATAAAGATTGCATGTCTCCCAATCGAGATTGATATCAGTAGCCAGCCCCCGGGAGGGGGAAATGTTCAATCGTCCAATTACCGCCCTCAAAACGACAAAGACATTATTCAGCTCGGATATTATTATCTCAAGATAACACAGGTTATTTCCATTCTGCATTTCACCTTATGAAATAAAATTTTGTCAAAGAGCAATTAAATTAGAAGAAGGAATTAAAAAAAAAAAAAAAATTTTCAAATTTTCTAAATTATTCAATTAAGGGTATTAAAACCGCGTTTTAATCTTATTAACGATTGAAAACACTGGGAAATCAATAGTCAAATGTAAAAACTGAGAAAATTATATTTAGTAATTTAGATGACCCTCCTCTTTGAATCATTTTAAATTATTTTATTAAAATTATAATTAATAGGCCTATTTAAAAATTGAATAATTAAATTCCATCACAATATATTTTTATAATTCGTCATATATATTAAATTTCAACTTTCCTATTTTTGTCGTCAGGGCTTGGGACGTCATGGCTTTTAGCGTCACCCCCTTGGCCAAGGGGGTTGTTACGCCATCATGTTAAAAAAAAAAAAAAAAATTTGGGGATAAAAAAGTTTCTAAAAAAAAATTACGTCAAAGATACAGAACATTGTTAAGAATATCATTTTCTTTTAAGCTACTTAAATTTGATTTATATTTTTACTTTTTTTTTTTTATTTAATAAACTAGTTTATGCACTTGATTTCACAAATTGGGTATATTAAAATTCAGGCACGACAGTATATGAAAAACGATTGAAAATTCATATTTTTTTTACAGTATAGTATTTATATATATGCTAATGTCCGTCTGTCTGTCTGTCTGTTACGCTCTATTTAGGCAACTTCCCGTTGAAATTTTGAAATGAAATTTTATATGCATAAAGAGAACCTTCTCGGGATTACAGGAAAATTATTTTCATCCCGAAATTCCTATAACTTTTTGAGTTATTAATTTTTAAAATTACGATTTCTCCCATTGGAATTGTATAGAGAAATATTTAAGTATTCTTTGCATTCTATGAATGTAAACAAATCTTCAAGCAGGCACTGAATTGGAATATAGTAATGATAATCTTTTTTCATATTTAAGAAAAAACGAGCCATCGGGCTTGGTGTAGGGGTTAGCGTGCTAGTCTCGTATACCAAGAGTTGCGGGTTCGGACCCCAGGCAGTCATGGATTCCAAATGGCTAAAAAAAAAAACTCATGGGGTTTTTAAATAAGAATGTCTGGACCCCAAAATAGATATATTATCGTTATTAATAATAATAACATACGAGTATCGTTAAATCTTAAATGGCCTAAGTTGGCGAAAAGACTGTGTGAAGTGTGTGTGAGTAGGAAAAAGTGTGTTTAAAAAAAAAGGCGAGGGCGCAGGGGGGCCCGAGCCAGCTGAGAGGGTCCAGGGGGGCGGAGCCCCCGGCTAGTAAATATAAAATTAGGTTTGACGAAAGCAGCGACCCTCTTATGGCCGTAACTCCCTGAATTTAATTACTGAATGAAATAATCATAAAACATTGATAGATTTTTAGTAATTTCTTCAGAAATAAAAGCATTCAAATATGCAATTTATTTTAATTAAAAAAACAAACAAGAAATTTCAAATATTTGAAGCAAATGCCTTTATTTTAAGAGGGAGAAAGAGAAGAAGAGATTTTGTTCATAAACTATTTAAAGTTCATTAAAACTTCTTTTGGTGTGTGTGTGTGTTAGTTAGTATTCTAAGCAAATCTCAAACTTGTGTAAGTGACACTTAGGAGATAATTTGGTTTGATGAAAGAAATGAAAAAAGTTTATATAAAAATATTTTTGAGAACACAAAACTCTTTTTATTTTATTATTAAAAAAAAAAAAAAAAAAACTTATATTGGGTGTCACTTTTTAATTTAAAAATAACTGCGTTAATGTATTATTTATGTTTTAATCATTGTAAGATAAGATTAAGATATAAAAAAGAAATATGGCGTGCAAATTCACAGATAACGTGAATATAATGATTATAATTAAAGAGGTCCGAAGAGTGAGTGGTTTAAGAAACGATGAAGAGGCAAATAAACAAAATACACAAATTCAATCTACGATGGCGAAGTTTTGAACCCAATTCGAGCTCATCATCAATAAATTTCACCTATCCCGCGCGTCAATAAAAAACGTAACATTTTGTTACTTCTTAAGAAACCCTGTTCTAATCTACCTTAATGATACTCTAATTTAAGAAACATTTAATATGAAATATCTTATACATTTCTAGGTATATTTAACACAAATACAAATTATTTTAATCAATTTAATACAATTTAAATTAAATAAAAAGAAATATGTCGATTTTCAATTTGAGGGACAAATCAACATAATTTTGATTTGTTTTGTTGGATATTAATTTAAAATTTTGTTTTTATAAGAACTAGCCGGGGGCTTCGCCTCCTGGACCCCCTCAGCTGGCTCGGGCCTGCCTACGGCGGTTCCTCGTCTTTTCTTAATTATGAGAAGAAAATTATTATTTCCTCGTATTACAATCCAGTACATTTGTAGAATACACAAATGCAAAGAATACATAAATATTTCTCCTAACATATCCTATGGGAGAAATCGTAACTCAAAAAGTTATAGGAATTTCAGGATGAAAATAATTTTCCTGTAATCACTAGAAAATTTCGAAAATTCAACTGGAAGTTGCCCAAATAGAGCGTGACAGACAGACGGACATAAGCGAATTATATAAATAGATTTTCAGTAAAATACAATAGATAGAAAAAAACTGAAACGGAAAGATTATTTTAAAATTTTAGAAATTTAAGAGTTAATAAATAAAATTTCGACATTTTTGTCTTTGTTTTATTTAAATTGTAATTATTTATTAAAATGATATGGATTTGTGTTAAATTTACTTTAAGAAATTTCATATAAAATGTTTAATAAATTACAATATCATTATGGTAGATTAGAAAAGGTCTTTTTAAGAAGAAACTAAGGGTCCACTATTTTTAACGCGCAGTGTACATTACATTTGAAAATGACACCAACTCCTTGTCAAGAGTATTATTTACTGAATCTGATATATTCTCTTCCAACTAGTTTTTTATCGTAAAGCCCAACAAAAAACTTTTTGATATTAAAAGTTATTCTTGGCTATATGGATAGCGCGCTGAATCTTGACTTTGATAACTATATTGTATAATAATTTCGTTAATAATTAATAGATTTTTGCCTACGAATGATTTTTGGAAATTTAAAGAACTATAGAATATCGGTTATATTTATCACGAATGAGTTTATTAAAGCTTTTGTGGTTTTTTTAGAATTTTTATTCATAGACCACATTTTTGTTATTAATTATTTATTAAAATTATAAATACTGTTCAAGGTTTCGACTGCTTATTCTGCAGCCGTGGTCTATGATTAAAAATTCCAAAAAAGAATCGTTTTTTTTTTCATTCAAGGATGGTAAACATTCTATTAGGGGTTGTCCAAAGTTGAGAAAACTGTAAAAAAATCGATTTTTTAAACTTGTAGCAGTGTTTTGCACCATTAACCGCCTCCGATTGGGATGAAACTTAATAATTCTCTGTAAAATGAGAGCCACAATAAAGTCCCCACCTGGGAGACCTAAAGACCTCTATATTCCCAGTCTCCCCCAGGTGGGGAAATAATTATTTAAATTTGTAACGGTAAAATAAAATCATCTGTACCAGATGATTTTATTTTACCTTTTCTGTCCTTTAAATTATTTCACTACTATACCATATACTTAAGGCTCACTAACTCCCGGTGATGAGACTTAATTGTGGCATTCATTGTACTTCAACTATCTGCATATTCTTAAAGGGGTAACTCCTATGTGGAAAACTAAAAGATTCAAAAAAAGAATCCAATTTTTGTATTAAAATTTAATTTTCTTCTTATAACTCTAACAGTAGAGCTATGGAGACAAAACTAATGGCATTTTTGGAATCAGGCTTACAGATATACTCAGGAATACCCCGACACCGAAATCACTATTAGCCTGAATATTCATTTCATGTTTCACTTGCTAACAATGAATTTGATATAAAAAAAAAAATTTAATCTTCTAGCAGAGTTTCAGCCTAAAGTCAGGCTGCGCTGCTAATTAAATCCATATAATGGATATTTTTATTTACCAAATGTAATTAACAATAAAATACGGTACCTTATTTTCATTTCATTGAATAAAAAAAAAAAAAAAAGCCATTAAAGAAGTATATTTTGGAATGAAATCCCCTTCTCTTTCTCTACTCGTTTTGGAGTGAAATTTTTTATATTTATTAAAAAATAAATCATCCTAGCTTTTTTTTTTATATGAGACAACAACAACAATAATAAACAGAAAATGCACTTTAGGAGGTTAGTATTTTAGTTCTATTAGAATATAAATAATATAAATGCTTCAATAAATATTTTAGCAAAGTTTTTGTTAAGATAAATGACAAGAGAATAAAAAATCTGGTGTGACTGTTCGCACAGCACACAACTTTCTCTTACCTTCGGTAATTGAATTCTGTACTTGTCACACCAGATTTTTTTGTGTCGCCGATATATTAGAATTCTAGATGTAAAATATATAAATATGGAAAAATATTTATATAACACTTTGTTTCTTCTTAAAAAGACCTTTTCTAATCTATCTTATTGACACTGTAATTTATTAAATATTTAATATGAAATATCACACATTTCTAAGTAAATTTAACACCAATCCATATCATTTTAATAAATAATTAAAATGTAAATAAAATGAAGATAAAAATGTCTGAAATTTTTATTTTATTAACGCCAAATTTCTAAAATTTTAAAATAATCTTTCCATTTCAGTTTTTATAAAAAAACAAAATTTGTAATTAATATTCAACAAAACATATCGAGATTATGACGCTATAGGAAGGATTACAATAATAACGAATTTTTTAAAAATTATTTAATCCCTCCACTCTCGATTTCGGCACGATGTACCATCAACAGGTCGGAGTTAGTTTGATGTATTGAATGCAGCTTAAAAAGTATATTTATATATAATTTTTATATTTATTTATAATTTTATATTATAACTGAAGATGGTTTATAATAAATAGACCGAAACGTCTCCAGCTGATTGGTAAAGCATTCAGAGAATTTATTTCTTGGCTGCCTCTGCTTCCATACCCCCATTACTTAACCTACACAGCCACAACTTACTACTTCTCATAAAGTACTAGAACCTTACTGATGTACTTTTTCAGTTTTAATTTCGATTTTTTCAAAATTTACTCTAAAGATTTTGATTAAAATTCATAAATCAATTGCTCTTTAAAATGTATATTCTCATTTTGTCTTTGAAATTGTTTGTTCTATATTCTTGTACTTTAAAGAAAATATGGTAACAAAAATACACTGTGCGTCAAAAAATATTTTGTTACTTCTTAAGAAACCCTGTTCTAATCTACCCTAATGATACTCTAATTTAAGAAACATTTAATATGAAATATCTCTATCTACATTTCTAAGTAAATTTAACACAAATGCACAAATCAATTTAATACAATTTAAATAAAATATGTCGAATTTCAATTTGAGGGACAAATCAACATAATCTCGATATTCTTGATGAAATTCTTCATTTTTTCGTTATTTTGTTTGAAGTTATGGGAAGGATTAAAATAATAATGGAAATTTTTTAAAAATTATTTAATCTCTCGACTATCGATTTCGGCGAGATGTACCATCATCAGGTCGGCGTTAGTTTGATGTGTTGAATACAGCTTAAAAACTATATTCAACACATCAATCTAACGCGGACCTGATGATGGTACATCGTGCCGAAATCGATAGTCGAGAGGTTAAATAATTTTAAAAAAATTTCCATTATTATTTTAATCCTTCCCATAACTTCAAACAAAATAACGAAAAAATGAAGAATTTCATCAAGAATATCGAGATTATGTTGATTTGTCCCTCAAATTGAAATTCGACATATTTTATTTAAATTGTATTAAATTGATTTGTATTTGTGTTAAATTTACTTAGAAATGTAGATAGAGATATTTCATATTAAATGTTTCTTAAATTAGAGTATCATTAAGGTAGATTAGAACAGGGTTTCTTAAGAAGTAACAAAATATTTTTTTGACGCACAGTGTATTTTTGTTACCACATTTTCTTTAAAGTACAAGATAATAGAACAAAAAATTTCAAGCCGGAGACGTTTCGGTCTATTTATTATAAACCATATTCAGTCCATTAATTGGTGTATATATGCTAATGATAATGGGCTGAAGATGGTTTATAATAAATAGACCGAAACGTCTCCGGCTGATTGGTAAAGCATTCAGAGAATTTATTTCTTGTTTATTTCTAATGTTTTCAACTAGAGCCAACGGTTAAAATTTAATTCTTTTACATAAAAGGCACATGCCCTTAAAATATGTATTTCATTTGAAATATTTCAACCCAATCCATTACCTGTACTAAATGATAATTAGAAAAAAAAAAAAAATCCTCATCGTGTTTTTTTTTTTTTTATTTCTTAAAAAAATAGTATATAAAATAGGCAGCCGAGTAATTGTAGAGTGGAAATGAAAGGCGGCAAGTATTTTCTATTTGTGAATTCTCAATTCAGCCATCCACTTTAATCCAGCTGCCCTTTGAAAAGGGCGTTAAGCCAAAGCAAAAGCACACGAGTGAATAGTAACAGTAGAAACGGCATGGCATTATTATCATACGTAAATGCTAAAATGATAAAAGCTATTTTAAATATTCCACATTTTACATTTTCGAAAAACCTCTACATACTTATTATTATATCATCATAAAAAATAAAAAAAAAAAATTAGGTGTTGGCTGTGTCTTCTACACAGCCGGTGGCTTTTTAACGTGACAACGTCTTTTGCTTGACTTCAAAAAAATTTTTTTCTCTTACCTATATTGAAATATAAAGAGAGAAAGTATTGTTTTTGTTTTTTTTTTTTACTAGTAGTTTGTTTTCATAAATAAACATGTTCAAACATTTTCATTGAAACAATATATGACAGGTGTGGCCAAACTTTTATCCATTAAGGGCGACATATGCTTAAAAAATGAGGTTTTTCGAGAAAAAAACCAATTTTGGAGTTAATTACTCGGGATTTTTTTATTTATTCTATTAGAGGTTATCTTTCTGCACCAAATGACATCTCATTTAGTCTGATCTGATTAGCCGTTCGGAATCTACAGGGGTTTAAAATTTCGAAAAACGAAATCCCGCCGAGTGCTCTCATGCGGTAAAATGACGTCATATCAAAAAAAAAGAAAAAAAAGCCCTGGGGGTATTGAACCACTCTTTCTAAAACTATATTTAGATTTAATGTAGCTTTTATGGTCAAGTCGCTATGCGTTGCACAAGTAGGGCTATTTTTCGATATTTTTTTGTCTAAAAAATGAGGTTTTTCGAGAAAAAAACCAATTTTTGAGTTAATTACTCGGGATTTTTTTATTTATTCTATTAGAGGCTTTCTTTCTGCACCAAATGACATCCCATTTAGTCTGATCTGATTAGCCGTTCGGAATCTACAGGGGTTTAAAATTTCGAAAAACGAAATCCCGCCGAGTGCTCTCATGCGGTAAAATGACGTCATATCAAAAAAAAGAAAAAAAGCCCTGGGGGTATTGAACCACTCTTTCTAAAACTATATTTAGATTTAATGTAGCTTTTATGGTCAAGTCGCTATGCGTTGCACAAGTAGGGCTATTTTTCGATATTTTTTTGTCTAAAAAATGAGGTTTTTCGAGAAAAAAACCAATTTTTGAGTTAATTACTCGGGATTTTTTTATTTATTCTATTAGAGGTTTTCTTTCTGCACCAAATGACATCCCATTTAGTCTGATCTGATTAGCCGTTCGGAATCTACAGGGGTTTAAAATTTCGAAAAACGAAATCCCGCCGAGTGCTCTCATGCGGTAAAATGACGTCATATCAAAAAAAAGAAAAAAAAGCCCTGGGGGTATTGAACCACTCTTTCTAAAACTATATTTAGATTTAATGTAGCTTTTATGGTCAAGTCGCTATGCGTTGCACAAGTAGGGCTATTTTTCGATATTTTTTTGTCTAAAAAATGAGGTTTTTCGAGAAAAAAAACCAATTTTTGAGTTAATTACTCGGGATTTTTTTATTTATTCTATTAGAGGTTTTCTTTCTGCACCAAATGACATCCCATTTAGTCTGATCTGATTAGCCGTTCGGAATCTACAGGGGTTTAAAATTTCGAAAAACGAAATCCCGCCGAGTGCTCTCATGCGGTAAAATGACGTCATATCAAAAAAATGAAAAAATAACCTCTGGGTATTGGACCACTCTTTCTAAAACTATATTTAGATTTAATGTAGCTTTTATGGTCAAGTCGCTATGCGTTGCACAAGTAGGGCTATTTTTCGATATTTTTTTGTCTAAAAAATGAGGTTTTTCGAGAAAAAAACCAATTTTTGAGTTAATTACTCGGGATTTTTTTATTTATTCTATTAGAGGTTTTCTTTCTGCACCAAATGACATCCCATTTAGTCTGATCTGATTAGCCGTTCGGAATCTACAGGAGTTTAAACTTTCAAATTAGAATTTACCGCAGCGCGGTAAAATAAAATGATAGGAAAAAAATAAATGGTGAATTCTTTAGCTGAAAACTCATTCTTTCTAACCGTATATTTCCCATAATTATACCTCTTAAGACAGAGGAGTTATTCAAGCCAATAAACTTTTTCGTGCATGCCCCTCTAACATGCCACTATAGACACATGATTTGTAAGACGTTGTCACGTCAAAAAAGGTGATGATGATAATGTTTCATTCCATAAATTGATAAATGGTTGATTTTTTGTTAGAAAAAAAAAAAAAAAAAAAAAACTTCACATGATTGTTAATATAATTTATTTTTGTTCGTTTCCTCTCTTTTAATCATTTTTGATCAAAAAATAAAAAAATGGCACGGCGTTCTTTTTACTTAGGTGGAATGTAATGTTCTGTGCTTGTCACACCAGATTTTTTGCGTCGATATACACTGCGCGTCAATGAAAACGTAACAGTTTTATTCTTAAATAAAAAATGATACTCTAATTTTAAGAAACATTTAATATGAAATATCTTAAACATTTCTAAGTAAATTTAACACAAATACAAAAATCATTTTAATAAATAATTACAATTTAAATAAAACAAAGACAAAAATGTCGAAATTTTCTTATTAAGTGCATATTTTTTAAAATTTTAAAATAATTTTATTGAAAATTTATTTATATAATTCGCTTATGTCCGTCTGTCTGTCACGCTCTATTTAAGCAACTTCCAGTTGGAATTTCGAAATTTTTTTGCTTACAGAGGATCTTCTAGTGATTACAGGAAAATTATTTTCATCCTGAAATTCTTATAACTTCTTGAGTTACGATTTCTCCCATAGGATATGTATTTTTTGTATTTGTGAAATCTACGCAACTTCAAATCCTCAAGCAGGCACAGGATTGTAATACGAGGTAATAATTTTCTGCACTCAGGCTTGGTGTAGTTGGTAGCGCCTCTGTCTTGTATACCAAGGGTCGAAGGTTCTGATCCCAGGCAGTCCGATGATTTTATTTGGATACCAAATGGCTTAAATAAATATGCCTGGATCCCAAATAGATATATTCATTAACAAACGTAATATGGCCTATGTTGCCGAAAAGACTGTGTGCATGTGAGTGTGAGTGTAAATGGGAAAAAGTGTGTGCTTTTTTTTATTAAAAAAAAAAAAAGAAAAAAATAATTTTCTTCTCATAATTATGAAAGGGCGATGGACCGCCGTAGCCAGCTAGCCGGGGGTCCAGGGAGCCAAGCACTCAGGCTAGTTCTTATAAAAACAAAATTTTAAATTGATATTCAACTAACTACTATCGAGATTATGTTGATTTGTCCCTCAAATTGAAAATCGACATATTTTTTTTTATTTTATTTAAATTGTATTAAATTGATTAAAATGATTTGTATTTGTGTTAAATTTACTTAGAAATGTTTAAATGTTTCTTAAATTAGAGTATCATTAAGGTAGACTAGCCGCGGACCCTCGCCTTTCTTAATGAGAAACTGCGTGGCGTCTAGACAGGGGGCTACGCCCCCTGGACCCCCCTCCAACTGGCCTTTCTTAATTATTAAAAACTGCGTGGCTCCTAGACAGGGGGCTACGCCCCTCTGGACCCCCACCAGCTGGCTCGGGCCCGCCTGCGGCGGACCCTCGCCTTTCTTAATTATTAAAAACTGCGTGGCTTCTAGACAGGGGGGCTACGCCCCCTGACCCCCACCTGCTGGCTCGGGCCCGCCTGCGGCGGACCCTCGCCTTTCTTATTATGAAATTAAAATTATTATTACTAACAACTAAGTATTCTATGTAGCGTGCCTACCTCCTATACCAAACGTCGCGGGTTCGGACCCAGGCAGTCCGAAGATTTTATTTAAGCCATTTGGATACCAGATGGCTTAAATAGAAATGCCTGACCCCACAATAGATATATTCTCTACAACGGTTATCGTCAAAGTCTTAAATGGCCTAAGTTGCCGAAAAGACTGTGTGAATGTGAGTGTGAATGAGAAAAAAGTGTGAATGTTTAAAAAAAAAAAAAAAACCAAGTATTCCAGTCCAGTGCCTGCTTGAGGATTTGTTTACATTCATGGAATACACAAATTAAAAGAATACAAAAATATTCCTCTGTACATTTCCTATGGAAGAAATCGTAACTTTAGGAATTAATAACTCAAAAAGTTATAGGAATTTCGGGACCCGAGTATTTTTCCAGGACTCTCCATAACGTCCTCTATAAGGCTGCAAAATTTCGCTTCAAAATTCCAACGGGAAGTTGGTCAAACAGAGCGTGACAGACGGACGGACAGACGGACAGACGGACAGACGGACAGACGGACACACCGCTATTATATATATAGATTAGAACAGGGCTTCTTAAGAAGTAACAAAATGTTACGTTTTCATTGACGCGCAGTGTAGCTCAAAAACCCACCTCATTAATTAAATTACAACCTCCAATTATCAATAGCCAATTACAAAATTGAAATAATCATTTCATTATCATTTGAGTTAAAAGATTGTGATTCCTATAATAATAATAATAAAAAAAAGGAAATAGTAATTGGCAATTAGCGAGTACTAGATAGGAGAGTATCAGTAATTCGTTATCAATTACCAATTGTGTTGTTGAACCAATTATTTTACCTAGACTATAATTAATATACACAGGTGAACTAATTGTCTATCCATCACTTGTTATTATTATGAGAATTTAATACTTAAATAAAAAAAAATATGGTGTGACTTAAAGCACAGCAGATTTTTTTGTGTCGAGATATGTTTAGTTTCACCTTAGTTAACTTGACCACTTGCATTTTATAAATAGACCCTGTTATGCATTAGTGTGTCAAGCGCCAAAAAATTAAAAATTGAGTTTTAAGCACGGAATATTGTTTCAAATGCTTTAATTAATAGTATTTTTTATGAAATATGTCCTAAAAAAATTTATATTCAATGTTACTTGCACAATTGACAAAAAAAAAAAAATTATATATAAACCAATGAAAACAAAAATGTTAATTTTCTCAAAACTCGGTAGGTGGCGCTTGACACACTATTGCGTAACAGGGTCCAAATAAAAAGTCATTTGTTTCAAAATTTCCGTAGGCTCTGTGTATTTTAAATGTTAGCTGCTTGAAATAAACTACGGGGTATGGTCCTTTTTCAAAATTTTATACTCAAATTTAGATATTTTATACATGATAGATAATAAATAAAAAATTTCATAAGAGTTGGAAAAAATTTTTTAAATGTGTAAAAAGTTTCCCCTTTTGAATCAAAATTAACATGTAAATCCCCATATGGGGATTTAACATTGGCTCTATGGAAGGAAGAGCCGGAAAATGAATTTGAAAAAACTGAAAAACATCAGTAAAGTGTACTTCAAACAATTTTGAGTGCAAAATGAGAATAAACATTTTAAAAAGCATTTAAAAAATAATTGATTTATGAATTTTAATCAAAATCGTTGGAACCGATTTTGTGAAATTCGAAAAAAACTGAAAAAGACTTTGGTAAAGTACTAGTAGATCTATTTTTTGTCCGATTTTGTTCATCCTTGTATCTCTTTTCGTTCTTAAGATATTTCGTTCAAAGACAGTCCCAACAGACAGACATTGGTCTTTTTCTTTCTTCTCTATATGTTAATATATAGAGAGAAAGTATGGGTCATGTCAAGAATTCATGTCGAGATTTTGATGGATTCGTTTGAGATCCCTGAATCCAAAAAGTGGTTTGCGACATGGTCTGTCTGTCTGTTGTCTGTGAACAAAATATCTCAAGAACGAAAAGAGTAGGAGGTTGAAATTTAATATTTAAGTTAGGCACTCCAAGGCACTGACACAAAGCTTTGAATAAAATCGACCAAAGAGTACTAGTACTTTACTTTTCAGTTTTTTCGATTTTCTCAAAATTTGTTCAAAATTTTGTTTAAAATTCAAAATAAATTATTTTAGATGTTAAATTATATTCTCATTTCGCTATTGAAATCTTCGCAAGCACACTTTACTCTTGTACTTCATAGAAAGGATAGGAGAAATGTTTGCCATGGTAACAGACTATAAATATTTTTCCTGTTTATAAATTTTACATCTTGAAATTGGAATGTACCGTACTGTCGGAAACTAAAAAAAAAAAAACTGGTGTGACAAGCACAACTTTCGATTTCCGAAGGTAAGAGAAAGTTGCGACTAGTCACACCAGATTTTTTAGAATCAGGGGAACTCAATAGAAAGTATTTTTGTCTTGGGACTTTAATATATCATTGGAAAAATATAATCAATCACACGATAACGATCTTTAAAATAAATCTATTGAATTTTCTGTTCCAATTGATTTAATTTTCAATTCGCTTTTCTCAAAGTTATGAGAAAATAATTATTACCCATTCATTAATACACAAATAAAATCTTATTTCGCAGCTTCCCTTTTCAATTTCCTAATCGAATTATAAAGATAAAGATATAATATGTAACGTAATAATCATAATTCTTCCTTTCTATCCAATTTCAATTTATTATTAATTTATTCTACATTCAATGAATGGCGAGGAGTTCAAAAGGTAAAAAAAAAGAAAATTTCTCAAAGATGCACTCATCAATCTAAGTTCTTTTCTTAAAATTCGGGGGTTTATTATTAAATTCGCCTTGGATAAAATATGATCTTAATAAATCATGTATGGATCTAGAGAGATGAATTCTAATAAATCTTAAGAGAAAATAGCAGAAAGAGAAAGGGAGAAATAGTTCTTTTTTTCCCGCGAGAGGTGAATCTTTTTGTTAAAGATTTAACAATAAATATAAAGCTTTTTTAAATTACTTTATTAAAGAGTACAAATAGGTGACCCCGAGGGGAAGGGGAGGGGTTAAGCCATGACTTAAGCTCTATAATACAAATTTTATTTAATTTAGGGTAAAGAGAATATAATAATTTACTCTAGCTAAAAAAAAAAAATGATTTATAAATGCCCTAAAATAATCTTAAAATTTTCAAATGTTTGAAAAAATTTTCTTGAACCCCCCCCCCCTATCAAAAATTTCTGGATACGCCTATACCCCGAGGAATGTCCTCTGATATCCACAATAAAATACGAAACTCTAAATGGCCTCAGTAGCCGAAAGGGCTGCGTTTACTCACGAGGGTTCCTGGCGGAGGCCGGGTTGGGAGGGGGGGGTCGCTCACTGGAACATAAATGGAGTGAAGTAATCTTATATACTTCTCTTTTATTTGGTATATAAATTTGTCGTCGTTGTAAACAATATTTTTCATTTGAATGATACTTTATTCTTTCTCAGTAATTTATTTCTAAATAAATTTAATAAAACTAATTCAAGTTTTATTAACAAAATATTTTTTGTATATTTTAAGTAAAAAATATTTCTTACTTGGATATTTTAAAAATTATAATTAAAAAAAAATTTTGAAATCTAAATTGACTTTATATATATTTCCTGCAATTTTTAATATAAAATACAATTTATCTTGATATTATTATTTTTTTTTGAATTATTATAACTTAAATAAATTCTTATAGGGCCAAAAATGTCTTTATTAAGAAAGCGAAAAAACAGCTGATTGAAAAAGTCGGCCTAAGACAGCCTTAACAGTGAAATTACAATGCCGTTGTATTGTAAAATTAGAAACCGTGTTGTAAAATTACAATATTTATTCATATTTTAGAAAATAATTGTAATTTTAAAATGTTTTTTTTTTTTTTTTTTTTTTTGTTGTAAAAATTATTTGAATGCATAGATTTAGTATACAAATGAATATTAGTTATCATTTACAAGGAATATTTGTTAATTTAGTATACTACTAGCCGTGTCGCCCCCCTGGACCCCCCATCATCTGGCTCGGGCCCGTCTGCTGCGGACCCTCGCCTTTTCTTCTTAATTATGAAAAGAAAATTATTATTGCTACTATTCCAAACCAGTGCCTGCTTGAGGATTTGTTTACATTCATGGAATACACGAATGAAAAGAATACATAAATATTTCTCTATACATTTCCTATGGGAGAAATCGTAACTTTAAAAATTAATAACTCAAAAAGTTATGGGAATTTCGGGATGAAAATAATTTTCATTGCAATCCCGAGAAGGTCCTCTTTATGCATAAAAAATTTCATTTCAAAATTCCAACGGGAAGTTGCCTAAATAGAGTGTGACAGACAGACAGACGGACAGACAGACAGACAGTCAGACGGACATTAGTGAATTATATATATAGATAACATAATAAAATTAATTTTTTTTTTTTTTTACAGTATACTAAACATTATATTAAATGATAAGAAGACACTCATTTGCTCTGAATATGAAAAGAATTCTTTCTCCCTCCCTCTCCCATTAAAGTAAAAATAATAATAATTCATTCTCTGGTGTAAATATAAATGGCTGCTGCCAGCCATCTGCTTCTTAAAGATATCATGTTCCCATTTAAAACTCTCGACTCTCGACTCTCTTCAATCTCTAAAAGCGCGTAGAAATTAATTATTTAAAAGTTCAAATCAAGATTTTAATAACAAAGTTGTCAAAATCTGCTTGCGGCCATATTGCCAAGTCCTAGTATTGTACTTAACGATTAATTAGAAATAATAAAGATCCCTCTTTTGCCTTGCCGTTAATAGACTCTTCGTACCATTCCGTTAATTAAGCTATTATTTAGTTTTAAACTTATTAAACAATTATAACATCAATATGATCTCTATCTAATTGAGCGATCATTTAAAAAACTAGCCGCTCAGCCCACCTAGGGGGGGGAGGACGGATCGGGCCCAACGTTTCTCGTTTCACTCAATAAAAGGACTGTATAAGACAAAAATAAATGCTTTCCAATGGGCAAATTCATTTTCTGGAATTTTTTTAACCCTTCCCCTTTTAGGAATTTCGGGACCCGAGTATTTTTCTCTATTACATTCTCTATTTCGTTTCAAAATTCAAACGGGAAGTTGGTCACACAGAGCGTGAAAGACAGGCAGACGGTGTTAAAGAAAAAATAAATTTATAACGGAGGGCGGGGCTTCTGCTCTGCCGTCCTGCTGGCTGATAGGAGAGTGTGGGTTTTAGCAAGGGGCGGGGCCAATCCGATCCTCTTTTGCTTTCACTTTTGGTTGCCCAACTCCCAGCCCTTTCATTTAATTGCATTTTCTGATTATAGAAACTCTAAAGAATGATTTCAAATATTTATATATCAAATTTTTATTTATCATTTATCTATTTATATATCATCTATTCTAGATTCTATATCCATCTAGATCTATTTATATATCAAATATTTATTCGCTAATGTTCGTCTGTCTGTCATGCTTTATTTGGGCAACTTCCCGTTGGAATTTTGAAACGAAATTTTATGTGCTTAAAGAGGACCTTCTAGGAATTACAAGAAAAATTATTTTCATCCCGAAATTCCTATAATTTTGTGAGTTATTAATTCCTAAAGTTACTATTTCTCCCATAGAAAATGTATAGAGAAATATTTATTTATTCTTTGCATTTCTTTTGTATTATATTCTATGAATGTAAACAAATCCTCAAGCAGGCACTGGATTGGAATATAGTAATGATGATTTTTTTCATAATTTCGTACGCGTTTCAAAATTGCACTTGATATGGCACAGAACATTAAAATAAAATATGTAAGTTGAGATTCAAAATAAAACATTAAGAATTAAGAATGCCACATATGTTCACTAACCGTGTTGATTGGCGTGTTATGTGTATATTCTAAAAGAAAGATGAAAGTCAATCAATGAAAACGTTACAAACTATATTACCATCGGATACTAATACTCGTATTCATAGTCATTGCTTGAAGGACAAGGAATCCTTATGCCTATATAAATGTATAGATATAAGGATTCCTTGTCCCTCAAGCAATGACTATGAATACGGTTATAAGTCTTGTAAGAAAAAAGTCGAAGTCGTCCAGTGAGAATCGATTCTAATCGACTTGAAAGAGATTCAACTCAATTCTAAAAAGTCGATTATTTTCAGTAAAAGATCGATTCTTGACTAAAGTCAAAGTCGACTTTTCCATCCCTAGTATTCAAGCTGGATTCTTTTAAGGACTTTTAAAGAAGCAACAATGTTTCTGCACTGAAAGTTCTTAGCTATTATAAGAAAAACAAGAGTTTGGGGTCCATGTGAACACCCAGATCTCTTTCCTTTTTTATTTCGTGCCCATCTATACTGTACCAGAACCTTTTCATATTTGTAGCCACTGAATACCACTGCATGCAAATTATCAGAATAAAACTCACCATTATTATTCCCAACTGCCAAAAACAATAGCTGTGCTTTATTGTGTGTCACGTTGCCGATCCTACCTGAAACAAATGGAAAATATTATAGTTATAATATAGGCATATAAATAAGATTAAATATCAACAGAGCTCTGTCCATAAAGCCTTTCAATCAACTTGAATGCCCCCTTGCAGAAATAAGTCAATAAGTGCTGGACTTTTTGAATTTCCCGCCTCTTAACTGAAATGGCAACACTGCTCCTGTCAGCAGGCAACTATCAGCTGACTCCCGTCGAAATTTGAACCAGCTGGGTCTTTTTGATTTTGTTTGACATCCGTTAATAGCAGACTACCTCGTGATTTGAGAAGAAAATGGAAAAAATGTGAATTTCGTGTGGAATCCGTGAATTGGGATACGAATTGCTCCCTCATCCGCCCTATTCTCCGGATTTAGCCCCGAGTGATTATTTCTTGTTTCTTGTTGCTCGGCGGAAAGAGATTTGACTCCAACGATGATTTTGATGCTCTCGACAAATCTTATTTTTTGGAACGGATAAAAATATTGTAGAAACGTTGGACAAAGTGTTTAGAGCTCAAAGGAGACTACGTTGAAAAATAAAATAATTTTTTTATCCACAAACCCTGTGTTTCATTTAAAAAGTCACGGACTTATTGACCTGCCCTCGTATTAAAAGAGAAGAATTCTTAATTAACTTTCCCAACAGATTCCAGGTTAATCAGGGAAGGTATTTTTGACTTTTATTAAATTATCTTATTTTTTTATGAATGTATTATTCATTTGAAGCGATCTAAAGGTTCGTCCTACAAGAACACCTTCAGGGTCTGCAAAACAAAAAACTTAATATACTGGTAAAAATTTTTACTAGAATTGTGAATGACATTGTATAAGATAAAAGTATTAAATTTGATATTTTAGAAATTATAACGTTATAACTAGAATTGCCACACATGAGACATGCCTCTGGGATGATGAAATTCAATTGAACAAAACAGATGATGTTTTTTTCTACACACATAACTGCAAACTTGACAATCATGCATGTGCAATCTTTTTGTACCAGCATGCACAAATTCCCTTCGGCACAAGCATGCTTATGCAGAAAATTAACCTAAAAATGTCAAACACGGAAGGTTATTTATTCCAAGATAACAAAAAATACATCATTTGTTTTAAACAGACAATAAATATAAATATTTTAATTGAAATTTCAAATGAACTAATGTATATTACAAAAAGATAATCATCTTGTATTCTTGTTGGGGAAACCAGTGCAAAGTGGATACCCCGGACAAAGCGAATAGTGCCTACTACTTTCAAGTTGTTCGTTAGCTGACAGCCGCGATGTTACGGCAACAGTCGCCTGTTACCGCTTAATGCGCTGCAAGTACTCAGGTATCTGCTTGCGTGGCATGGCGTGAGTGAATGGACAAAGTGTACTTTTGTGAGAAAAATATTAATTAATAGAGGAAAGTGTCTCGTTTATAATTATTATGTTATTTGTGTTATCTTCTTGGTTATGAAGAGAATTTAATGCACAATTATGTAGCTTCAAATGCGTATAGATGGACTGGGATAACCTCAAAAAGGTACCCGAAGGGCAAAGCGGTTCGGGCAAAGTAGATACAGTATTCACTTCCAAAAAATACGGACTCGTATATGCTACCCTATATGGACATGTCAAAAGTGGAATTGTATCTCCTCAGGTGCATTTTCTGTGGTGAAATGTACATTGAAGAAAATGATCAGCCAACTGAAAACTGAATACAATGAGTGGTGTCATGAAGAGTGTTGAGAGGCAGTGATAATTTTATTTGTGATAACTGCAATCATTAGGCGTGTAACAGAAAAATGTTATTTTAAATATGTTCTTCTAATTTTCAATGTTTATGTTGATATTTCATGCCAAATAATATTGTATTCGCTTTGCCCTGGTACTATATCCACTTTACCCGGGGTCCCGGGCAAAGTGGATAGTAAGCCATTTTTGTAAACTTGGCTTATAACTAATAATTTAAATAATATTAATGACAAATGTTATAATATTCTGAAAGTTCATTAAATAAAGACTAATTATAAATATTTTGTTCAATTTCCCCTAGTAATGACTAAATGATAATAATCAAAAACAGGAAAGGTATTCACTTTGCCGGTGTTTCCCCTAGGCTCTGAAGATGGCCCAGTATGAGAGTCAAAACTGATGACGCGTCTGTAACATCCAGTTTCCTTCATTCATACATATGAAAATGAGTGATACAAGTATTCTTTAAATGACCTGAATTATGACGGTTAAATTTTCTATTTATTAAGGCAATAGGGATTGGAAAGCAAAAGCAGAGGAGCTAGCTGAGCTCTTATGAATTAGCCAACCAATTCTAAGCCATGATTTTCCTTAAATCCTCTCATTTATACCACCTATAAATAGGAGCTAGAGAAAGAGGAGATTAAATTCTAACTCCTCTACTTGCTACACACAAATCTTAAATACAACCAAAACATTATTTATTATAAGTATCTATCCCAGGGATGGTGAACTTTTTTGAGTCGTGGGTCAAATTATGTTCATATTTCGTGGGTCACTAATGCCCAATTGCAACAAAGTTTTTTTTTTATTCTGCCCCTTTGGCATACCGCCATTGAGCTAAAAGTCGTTACAAAATTTGTATAACCAAAACAATTTGAATACAATAATACAAGCAATATAAGTACAATAAAAAAAAAACATTGTGTGGTTTTATGAAACCACGATACAAGTGAAACTTTTTTTTCGGATCGTAGGCTTTTAACTGAAAATTTTCAGAAAATTATTCAATTAAGGGTATTAAAATCGCGTTTTTAATCTTAATAATTGGAAAATGATGAAATCAATTGGCGTATGTTAAATTAAAAACTATGGGCCCTCGGGGCATGGCGTAGAGGTTAGCGTGCTAACCTCATATACCAAACGTCGCGGGTTCGGACCCCAGGCAGTCCGATGATTTTATTTAAGCCAATTGGATACCAAATGGCTTAAATAAGAATGCCTGGACCCCATATATGTATATTTATTAATAACGGATATCGTAAAAAGTCTTATATGGCCTGAGTTGCCGAAAAGACTGTATGAATGTGTGTGTGAGTGTGAGTGAGAAAAAAAAAAAAAAAATTAAAAACTGAGAAAAATATTTATTTAGTACTAGCCGCGCCGCCCGCCTTCGGCGGGCTCCGCGTCTAGAGCAGGGGGGCTACGCCCCCTGGACCCCCGCCAGCTGGCTCGGGCCCGCCTGCGGCGGACCCTCGCCTTTTCTTAATTATGAAAAGAAAATTATTATTACTAACAACTAAGTATTCCAGTCCAGTGCCTGCTTGAGGATTTGTTTACATTAAAAGAATACACAACTGCAAAGAATACTTAAATATTTCTCTATACATTTCCTATGGGAGAAATCGTAACTTTAGCAATTAATAACTCAAAAAGTTATAGGAATTTCGGGACCCGAGTATTTTTCCGGGACTCTCCATAACGTCCTTTATAAGACTGCAAAATTTCGTTTCAAAATTCCAACGGGAAGTTGGTCAAACAGAGCGTGACAGACGGACGGACAGACGGACAGACGGACGGACAGACGGACACACCGCAATTATTATATATAGATAGATTTGAATAATTTTAAATTATTTTAAAAATTATATTTTATCAATTTAAAAATTGAAAAATTAAATCTCACAATTATTTTTTTATAATTCGTCATATATATTAAATTTCAACTTTCCTATTTTTGTTGTCATGGCTTGTGACGTCATAACTTGTAGCGTCACGGCCTTTGACGTCACGGCTTGTAACGCGACATGCTGATAGAGAAACAAAAAAATTTATGTCGATCAAAATAAAGTTTCACTTTAAAAATCAATTACAAAACAATATATAGTTTGCAAAAAATATAGTCTATGCAGCAAAGTTAAATTTAAAAATTTTAAACTATTTTTAAAACTAAACATCTTTAAAATTCAATTGGCTTAACGGGTAAAAATGGGCGTGGATTTGAAAAATTCGTGGATCAGTTAAAAAGCTTGCGTGGGTCAGTGTCTGACCCACGGGTCATTGGTTCGCCATCATTGAGCTTTTCTATTGTAGAGTGTCGACATCTTAAAATTGATTCTTTAATGCTTGACCTCTAATTAACTAGCTACACCTTGGATAGGCTAATTGACTTTAAATTTTTTGAAATCTAGTTAAGGTAATCATATGATTAAATAGTGTCTGCCTCTATCATTATATATCGAATTTTTGACATGAATCCAATGCTTTCTCTCTCTATATTTATTAACATTTATATAGAGGTAAGAGAAAGTAAAAATTAAAAAAAAAAAACTTTTTTTTCATTCGGTTTCATTTTTTCTTTAAAAAAAAAAACAATTTTGGTCCACCTCAGAGTTGTGGGTACTTCCACCCCCCCCCCCCCCATGCTTTCTACCCCGATGTCTGTGGGAATGGTGAAAAGGCCCTTCAAGCAACTCGAGGTACATGGCTTCTCACTTCCGGGCTTTCAACTTTCTGCCAAAAGAACAGACACTTCTTTTACGGTTTATTAGTCGACAACGGCTATTGTGTTTCTTTATAGGTGCACCTTTTTTTTTTTTTTTATCTAATACACATTACATCCGATGTATTGGATACACAAACATGCAATTCTTTTGTTTTTTTTTTTAATTTAATTGGTTTAGTCATAGAAAAAAACTCTTCTTCTACAGGAGCAGCGGGTTCTCTTACCAGTCACACCAGATTTTTATTTAATTATTATTATTATTTTTTTTTTTTAATTCTTTTTATTCACAAGGGGAGTGCATAACCTTCATAACACCGATTTGAACGAAAATTTTTTTATGTGTAGTACTTAATGAAAAAGAAATTCTGTTAAAGCGAGAAGGCGCACTACTCAACCGTTCGTCTTAAAAAAAAATGTTAAAGATTTTGCCAGCATGCCTTATGCCGTTGCTAGCAATAACATTAACAAAAGCCACGGTGGCTAAATCGGTAAGGTTCATTCTTTGTAAACAAGAAATCTCGAGTTCGAATCATGCCTTATGCAACTATTTTTTTTTTTTTTTGTAATTTTTTTTTTGGATTTTTACTTTTTAAGAATTTTTTATTATTAATAAATAAATGAAAAGTTTCTTTTAATTAATGGCTTTTAATTTTTAACTTGTTTTCCAATATATTTAAAAAAAAATTATTATACGAGAAATATATTACTATTAATTGAACATATAAATAAATTTAAAATTAACATATTAACATTAATTGTAATAAAAAATACATAAAGGTCAAAAAATATAAGAGCGAAAATAAATCAAAGAAATATGTATAGCATAATACTCTTACAATGTTAATATGTTAATTTTAAATTTATTTATATGTTCAATTAATATAGTAATATATTTCTCGTATAATAATTTTTTTTTAAATATATTGGAAAATAAGTTAAAAAATAAAAGCCATTAATTAAAAGAAACTTTTTTTATTTATTTATTAATAATAAAAAATTCTTAAAAAGTAAAAATCCAAAAAAAAAAAAATAAATTACAAAAAAAAAAAAAATAGTTGCATAAGGCATGATTCGAACTCGAGATTTCTTGTTTACAAAGAATGAACCTTACCGATTTAGTCACCGTGGCTTTTGTTAATGTTATTGCTAGCAACGGCATAAGGCATGCTGGCAAAATCTTTAATATTTTTTTTAAGACGAACGATTGAGTAGTGCGCCTTCTCGCTTTAACAGAATTTCTTTTTCATTAAGTACTACACATAATAAATTTTTCGTTCAAATCGGTGTTATGAAGGTTATGCACTCTCCTTGTCAGTGATAATTTTTTATTGACATTGTAAGATTCTTTCTCTTTTTTTATCTTTTAAAAATATCTCTGCTTATTAGCGTCAAGATTTTTTTTTATTTTTCATCTTCTTCTTACAAAAGTATTTTTTTGTCCCTCAAACTCTTCATGTTAGTAAACAGAATATATTTTAATTAATTCCAGACGAAAATGAGCAGATAGTCTTTTTTTTTTTATTTCTATAAAATATGCAAAGAGAAAATTTCTTTTTTTAGTTATTCAAAAGTAGAAGTGGGGGGAATAATAGAAAATATATTCCAAAAGGCATCTGGTGTGGCTAAGCGCACAGCACCCGACCTTTAGATGTGTTCTGTGCTTGACACCAAGGGCGGATCCAGAGGTGTTTCTCGGGGGGGGGTATTCTGGTGTGACTCGTCGCACAGCACCAGGGGTGTATATAGAAATTTTTTTTCGGGGGGGAGGGGGGGCCTGTTCTCAAAAGTTTTTCTACGAAAAATTTTTTCATGTGCCGTTCGCGGAACCAAATTTTTTCATGGTCCGTTCACGGAACCAAAAATTTTTCCCAGCCGGGAAAATATTTTACCTTTTTTTTTTAGAAACCCAAAATTTTTTTCGCCCGCGGAACCAAAGATTTTTTCGGGTGCCCTTCGCGGAACCAAATTTTTTGGCATGTTCCGTTCTCGGAACCAAAAATTTTTCCCATTCGGAAAAATATTTTGACTTTTTTTTAGAGAACGAAAATTTTTTTCCCCGCGGAACCAAAAATTTTTCATGTTCCGTTCGCGGTATTAAAAATTTTTGCCATTTTTTCAAATCTCGGGGGGGGGGGTAATTACCCCCTTTACCCCCTTGATCCGCCCTTGCTTGACACCATATATTTAGATTCCATTAGAATTCAAGATGTAAAAATATTTGTATTTTGATATCTATGACAAGTATCTTATAAAGTACAAGAGTAAAGTGTGCTTCAAACATCATCAAGAGCAAAATAAAAATATTTATTTTAAAGCGCATCTAAAAAATAATTGATTTATGAATTTTAATCAAAATCGTTGGAACGAATTTTGAGAAAATCGAAAAAAAAACTGAAAAAGTACATCAGTAAAGTACTAGTACCCTTTGGCCGATTTTGTTTAAAAGCTTCGTGTCACGTCCCATGGGGGTACCTAACTTAAATATAAAATTTCAACCTCCTAGAGTTATTTTGTTCACAGAACATTTTGCGGGACCCACTTTTTTGGACTCAAAACATATCCATCAAAATCTCGACATTTTTGACATGTATCCAATACTTACACACCATCTATATATTAACATAGAAAAGATTTCCTTCTTATATTTATAACACTCACGTCTAATTGAACGAATTTCGTTATGGACGGGAGGGTTTAAACCCTAAATCAGACTAGAGCCCTTGAGGCCCGTTGTGGCCACCACCACCAACCTATCATTTATCAAATCAGCTGAGATACGGAAACTTTTATAGCAAGAATATTTCATACCAGATGGTACTCTGAGAGTAATGATTCAGAATAATTTTTTTTTTTTTTTTTTATATTATACTATAATGGATTATCAATTTTTTTTTTTTTTATTCTCCAACACACACAATAAATTTTCACCATTAATTTCAAGTTTTTCAATATTTCTTTTCATCATGTTAAAGCTTGTCGCATTCGTTAAATTATTAAAAAAAAAAAAAAGATGTTGCGAGGAAAAAAAAATGTGATAAAGTTTTTAATTTGTTAGTTTATAAAACTTAGGGAAAAAAAGTTTTTTTTTTTTTTTTTACTCAATGAGGAGGAAAAAAAAATATTAGGATCTAAACATAATAGTTAATTCTCTCTCTAAAGTATAATCTCTGTATATTTAAAAAGTTTTGTGAAAAGTCTCCGGGAAAAAAATTAACACAAGATAAACAATCCTTTTTACTTTCTCTTGTCTCTACTGTTTATTCTTTATGTTAATATATAAAGAGAAAGTATTGCATTCATGTCGAAATTTTGATGGAAATACACCCTGAGTCCAAAAAATTGGGTCTGTCTGTGATTAGAATAAAGCATGAAGGAATTGAGCACGAGGTTGAAATTTTAAATTTAAGTGAGGAACCCCCCCCCCTGGCAGGTGACACGAAGTTTTTGAACAAAATCGGCCAAAAAGTACTAGTACTTTGCTGATGTACTTTTTCAGTTTTTTTAAAGTGAAACTTTTATTATATCCTCCCAAATTTTTTGGCTCTTCTATCAGCATGTCGCGTTACAGGCCGTGACGTCCCAAGTGCCGTGACGCTACAAGTCATGACGTCACAATCCGTGACGACAAAAATAAGAAAGTTGAAATTTAATATATATATATATAACGAATTATAAAATAATAATTGTGAGATTTAATAATTCAATTTTTTAAATTTATAAAATATATTTTTTAAAATAATTTAAAATGATCCCGAGTCAGCCAGTTTCCCATAATTACGAAAAGGCGAGGGTCCGCCGCAGGCGGGTTCGAGCTAGCTGGTGGGGGGCCCAGGGAGCCGAAGGCGGGCGGCGCGGCTAGTTACCAAATATATATCGTTCACAGTTTTTAATATGCCTGTATTGATTTACCATTATCATTCATCATTTTCCAATTATTAAATTAAAACGCGATTTTAATACCCTTAATTGAACAATTTTCTGAAAACTTTCAGTTAAATGCCTACGATCCGAAAAAAAAGTTTCACTTGCATCGTGGTTTCATAAAACCACACAATGATTTTTCGATTTTCTCAAAATTCACGATTTTTTTTTTTTTTTTTTTTAATTCAAAAATCAATTATTTTTTAGATGCTCTTTAAAATGTATATTCTCATTTTGCTCTTAAAATTGTTTGAAGCCCACTTTACTCTTGTACTTCATAGGAAAGATAGGAGAAATGATTGCCATGGTAACAAAATATTAATATTTTCCCATGTGTATGCATTTTACATCTCCTATCGGCGCCCTCGGGCTTGGCGTAGTTAGTAGCGCGCCTGGCTTGTATACCAAGGATCGAGAGTTCGGATCCCAGGCAGTTCGATGATATTTTCAGCCATTTTTTGTATATAAGAATGTCTGGGCCAAATATATACCTGGTATAAAAAAAGTCTTATATAGCGGAAAAGACTGTGTGAGTGTTTAAAAAAAAAAAAAATCTATCTGTGGAACTAAATAAATTTCGATACAAAAAATCTGGTGTGACAAGCACAGAACACAACCGAAGAGAAAGTATGTTTGAAATTTGAAACGTGAAGACGGGGGGGGGGGGGGATATTTTTGTGTTATACATTCCCAAAAGAGGAAAGGAGAGAGAGAGAGGAGACCTCGAAGGAATTGAGATTGTCTTTTCCAACCTCAGCCCTTCAACCTTGTGCAAAACTTTATCTTTGCTCTTTTACGACTTTGCTAAGTTCTCTCTCTCTCTCTCTCTCTCTGTATTTTACTCTTTAAAAGATATCACTTTCGACAGTTAGGGGAGACGAATCGTTTCCATTCTGATACTGAGGAGGATTAACTCTGGAACAAAAGCTTTTGAAATTGTTACAATTTATTTCTATAATAATTGGAGTGTATAACGAAATTTTTTTTTTTTTGGAGTTTGAAATTTTATTTTTTTCTTCCACTCATCTTTTAGGATAATCTACAAGCGTTTAATTAACTACAAAAAATCTACAATATTACTTTCCTGCCAATTTGTAATATAATATAAGGGGAAAGTATTATAATCGTAAAAAATCTAACCACCCAATTTTTTAAAGTGAAACTTTTTTTTGATCCTCTCAATTTTTTCGCTCTTCTATCAGCATGTCGCGTTACAAGTCGGAAATCAATAGACACGCATGTTAAATACTGAGAACAATATTTATTTAGCAATTGAAGTTTTGAATCATTTTAAATTATTTTAAAAATTATATTTTAGCAATTTAAAAATTGAATAATTAAATCTCACAATTATTTTTTTATAATTCGTCATATATATTAAAAAATTTCAACTTTTCTATCGTCACGACTTGTGACGTCATGGATTGTAGCGTCACTGCCGGCTTGTAACGCGACATGCTGATAGAGAAACCAAAAAATTTGTGTCGATCAAAATAAAGTTTCACTTTAAAAAAAAAAAAAGTTGCAAAACCTTTCCGCTATACAAAGAGAGGGAAAGTTTCGCAACTTTGTTGCCAATTTTTTTGTACAAAACCTCTGTAAGAAGAAAACAAAAAAAAAAAAAAAACTCAATTGGAATATTTTTTTTTTCCCCTTTTCATCTGCGCCAATTTCCGATACCGATACAAACCAGCCAATCGATTATATTTATAAATCAAAAAGAAAATGATAAAGAGAAAGAGGATCATAAAAAAAAGAGTAATTTAAATAAATTAGAATTTGATTGAAAATAATTTTAAATATTGTTTTTATTAAACAGCTGGAGAAAGAAAAAAAAAAAAAAAGAATATCGAAAGGTAAACTCTGGGTTATAATTATCTTTTATTCATATTGAACAAACTTATTAGCATAAAGATCTTATTTTTTTTGCCGATGTATTAGAATTCAAGATGTAAAATTTATAAACATGGGAGAGTATTTAAATTTTGTTACCATGGCAACCATTTCTCTCTATCTCCTATGAAGTAGAAGAGTAAAGTGGTCTTCAAAAGATTTCAATTGCAAAATGAGAATATACATTTTAAAGAGCATCTAAAATATAATTGATTTTTGAATTTTAATCATAATCGTTTCAGCGAATTTTGAGAAAATCGTAAAAAAAATCATTGTGTGGTTTTATGAAACCACGATGCAAGTGAAACTTTTTTCGGATCGTAGGTGTTTAACTGAAAATTTTCAGAAAATTATTCAATTAAGGGTATTAAAATATAGATTGAAGATTTGAATCATTTTAAATTATTTTAAAAATTATATTTTATCAATTTAAAAATTGAATAATTAAATCTCACAATTATTTTTTTATAATTCGTTATATATATATATTAAATTTCAACTTTCTTATTTTTGTCGTCACGGATTGTGACGTCATGACTTGTAGCGTCACAGTCCTTGACGTCACGGCTTGTAACGCGACATGCTGATAGAAGAGCCAAAAAATTTGAAAGGATATAATAAAAGTTTCACTTTAAAAAAAAACTGAAAAAGTACATCAGTAAAGTACTAGTAATCTTTGGCCGATTTTGTTTAAAAGCTTATTTTCACGGTCCAGGAGGGTACAAAACTTAAATATAAAATTTCAACCTCCTAAGCTCAATTTACTTTTTTTAGAGAAAACCCCCCCAAAATTATTCATGCTTAAAATTGAACACACACAGACAGACAGACCATGTCGCGAAAACCACTTTTTTGGACTCAAGGGGACCTCAAAACGTGAAGACCCATCAAATCAATTTTTGACATGAATCCAATACTTTCTCTCTCTATATATTAACATATATATAAAGGTAAGAGAAACTAAAAAGATCGAAAGAAAAACGGTGCCCCAGTTGAGCTTCGCCATCCCCCCCCTCCCCCGCCCCAAAGGGCTAATTACGCCGTTGTTATCTCAAGTATCTCTTTCCTCTCTTTTATATTATCAATAGATACAGTCTATTGGTAAGAAAGGTAAATAATATTTAAAAAGATTTTAATTTAAAGACCGAGAATCAGAAAATAATTTCAATTAAATTTCGAGATGATTTTTAATAACTAATGCGTTGAGGTTATTTTTTTTTTCTGTTAATTAAACTTTCCCTGATTGCTTTTAGATTAAATAAAAAAAAAAAAGTCCGATAAACAAAGTTTTATTCGCCAGATCTGCAGAAAATAAAAGGTCGAGGGTGGAAGGAAGATGCATAAAACATCGGGGAACGGGAGGGGGGGGGGCGGAGAGATCGTAAAGGGCTTCCTTTGCTCACCTGCCGAAGGCTGACGAAGCCACCTGGACGAAAAAAAAAAAAATATTCTCGGCTTTGAATAATTCCCGGGGTTTCCAAATTGTCTCCGTATCTGCAAATTTATTCAAAGCAATCGAAAAAAAAAAAAAATCTAAGAATTGACTTTTGTAAATTCGTTTGATGCAAAAAAAAAAAAAAAAAAAATAAATAAAGAAACGTTATCATAATAATTATTGTCTTTAGAGCTGTTAAAATATAGTGATTTACTTTTTTCGCTCTTTTATCAGCATATTGCGTTACAAGCCGTGACGTCAAAGGCCGTGACGCTACAAGCAATGACGTCACAAGCCGTGACGACAAAAATAGGAAAGTTGAAATTTAATATATATGACGAATTATACAAAAATAATTGTGAGATTTAATTATTAATTTTTAAATTGATAAAATATAATTTTTAAAATAATTTAAAATGATTCAAATCTTCAATTACTAAATAAATATTGTTCTCAGTTTTTAACATGCACTCTATTGATTTCCCATTTTCCAATTATTAAGTTAAGATTAAAAACGCGATTTTAATACCCTTAATTGAATAATTTTCTGAAAATTTTCAGTTAAACGCCTACGATCCGAAAAAAAAGTTTCATTTGCATCCTGATTTCATAAAACCACTCAATGATTTTTATTTTAAACTCGACGTTAAAATATTAAAGGCACCCCCTAGACATGGCATTAATTTTTAACACTATTTACTAAATGTTAACGCTTTGGCTTCAAAGTTTTTGTTTACAGAATAGCTATTTGAGGCAAGGAAGTGAATTTGAATAGCATTTTTTAACGCTGGTTGTTTTTACATTAATTTTTAACGCCCATTGGTTTATTTTCTTCTTTTTTTAGATATTCCTACGAATTTGCTTTCGATCTTCCGTTTCCCGTCAGATCATCCAAAATTAATCTGGGTTAGCATGTTATCATCTTTCTTGGTATCGTTTTTCAATTTCCTGGATGTCTTGGTGATATCTTTCACCTGCTCTTCATTAAGGGCTTCCAAACTTTCGCGAAAACTTCCAAAATAGGAGAGTATGAAATTAACTATTAAGCTCATTTTTTCACCGGGGGCCAAAGTACTCGTTGATGCCAGTCAGATTTAGTTCTTTGGAGGTTTCTGGATCAGCTGTCCCTCAAGCAGGGATATTTATTTATTTATTAATGCTTCAGGACGATCAGCTGCCATGGCTTTTATGCCCTTACAATGATTCATAGATTACACTTTTCTTAATATCCATTTCTTTCTCATATTTCTTCATAGACCTTTTTTTAAAATTTGAAATCTCCGTCGATATTTTCCAGTCTCAGAATATCTTCTATTCTTGCAGGTAATACTATCTGTTTTCTTGGCTGATCATAATTTGGACACTCCGATAATATCTAATCCACATTCCAGGCAGTTCGGCACACAGGTATCTGGGAGAATAGGAAATTAACTTTTAAGCTCATTTTTTTCGCGGGGTTCAAGATACCTCGTTGGCACCAGTCAGTTTTAGTCCAATGGAGGTTTCTGGATCTACTGTCCCACAAGAACAGGAAGCAGGTTGTGTTATCAGTCTTCAGTCTGTTGTCTCAACAACAAAGTTAGTGTTTTGAAGACTCCACAAACCACCCAACGATGTTCTTGATAGTTCAATTTCTCAAAAATCACAGAAAAAGTTTTATTGTTTTTATTTTGTTGACTTTTCACAGTATATTCGCCACAAATAAAACAAAATTCGTCTGGAGAAAGTACTTACACAACTTCTTGGAGCCACAATCCAGAACTAAAACACGGGCATAGTACTGATATTTCGGCCTTAAAGTGTGAGGTAAAGCTGTTCGCAGGCTTATACTTAGAGACAGTGTTATGATTGTGCCCTCTTTAGCCAATCACAGAGCTTGTTTTGGACTTCCGGGTGATTTAAGAGATTTACAAAAAAAAACCTGACGTGATGGAATATTTTTCCCAGTTTCAACGATTAAAAGCTATAAGAAACAGTCGAGAAATTCCATTCAGTTTTTTTCTTGTGATCTCACAACATGAATATAACCAGACAGGGTGACGTCAGACCTTGAACTCTATATTCCTAAGGAAGAGTTCTGCAACATCACTGCCTTTTTTTTTTGTTTTGTTTGATTCTCATTCATCCAGTTTCACAAAGAGATCAATTATCGGAATATCTATTATTTGCTTTTATTATAAATAATACTAAATAATAGAAACAAAAAAAAATATAGAAACTATAACATTATCAGGAAACCCCTTTATGAATCTTTGACAAAAATGTATAATATTTATCTCTCTGCGTTTCAATTGAAAAAAAAAACGGAGAGAAATGGAGATACGATAGAATATAACTGTACTATATTGAAATATCTTCTTTTTTTTTTTAATAATATTTGTTTTTTCAACCATTTCCCTTTATGTAAATAAATTCAAAAAATATTATAAATTTAATTTAATAATAAAAAAAAAAAGTATTTGGAATATAAATAAAAAATTACTTTAGTCAATAATAAAAAAAAAAGTTTGATAAAAAAAAATACGATTTTTAAAACTCCTAACGCCATCTTATCGGCAAAAACATGCGAACAGCTTGCCTCTTGAAGTGTCTTAAGCCGGCCATTCACGGTCGCTCCAAATTCATCCAAAAAATTAAATCCATTCATGGTCACTCCAAAATTATGGGACGTTCACGTTCTCTATACCAGCTCCTGATTTCTCAGACTGTATAATCTGTATAAATAAAGGTATGATATGTTTAACAATAAAATTAAATGAATCAAAAAGCACTTTGGTTTTTCAGTTCTTTTTTAAAGCAGCTCCGAATTTTTTCAAGACAGTTTGTTTATTTGCGGAGGGATCTTTTGTTTTAAATACAACTAAATCCTCCAATGTAATGTTACTCTTTATTTTATTGTGATAATCCTAATGTCACTTGCAATAAGCTTGACCGATTTTTGTACATCAATGTATGTTTAAGATACGTATATGGAGTCAGACTAGACGAATACATAACTCCATACTACCATAAATTAAAATGGAGCTTCGAGATCAGGAATCAGATTCGTTATTCCTGTACACAGAACAGATTCCTTCTCCAGATTCTTTCAGATCGCGTGAACAAAAGATAAGATACGTATATGGAGCCAGACTAGACGAACACATCCTCCCAACTCCTCACTACCAGTGGCGTATCCAGGGGGCCCAGGGGGCCGGGCCCCCCCCAAAGCCTTCTCCAAAACAAAAAAATACCTATTGTTTTCCCTAATGATTTTTTTTTTAAATATATATTCATAAAACTTTTGGGCCCCCCCCCAAGCAGAAATCCTGGCTACGCTACTGCTCACTACCATAAATTAAAATGGAACTTCGAAATCAGGAGTCACAAACTCGTTATTCTTGTACACAGAACAGATTCCTTCGCCACATTCTTTCAGATCGCGGATGCCAAAGATAAGATACGTATTTGGAGTCAGACTAGAAGAACACATGACTCCATACTACCATAAATTAAAATGGAGCTTCGAAATTAGAAGTCGCAACTCGTAATTCCTGTACACAGAACAGATTCCTTTGCCGGATTCTTTCAGATCGAGGGTGCTAAATTCTGGACTGTTTCCAGACGATACGTTTATCCAAAAAGTATTCGATTTTCAGAGTGAGGTATAAAGACCACCAGATGAGTAAGTGAAATGGAAAGAAGCTGGCCTTGGTGATATTGTCCTCGCGTTTAGTTTCTTTGGGTGTGATACACATACACATATTGCAAAAGTCTGTATTTTGTGAAAGTTTGCTTATTGTGAGAATGTGATACAGAGCAAAATTGTAATTTTAAAATGCTTCAAGAGTTTGTCGAACTCAGAGCAAACAAATTTAGATACCTCAGATAGCTACCCCAACAGCACAAAATATTGCAGCAATGTTGCAGAAACATTGCGAATCTTGGCAACATTGCAGTGGCAATATTCCAAACTAGCAATATTGCTGTATGAGCTGCAATATTGCATCAATGTTGCCGCAATATTGTCAACATTGAGCAAGATTGCAATATTCCGTGCTGTGTGGGTAATTATATGGAAAAAAATTAATTTTTTTGAATTTGAATGTTAAATGTGTTCTTGTTTACTATATCAATGATTTACTATCTTTCGGATAGGTTTTCAAGGTGAATAAAAATGAAGAAGCAACCGGCACTTAATATGTTCTAGAAAATGGACCACTATGTAATGAGAATTGTCCTCCGAAATTATAAGAAGGCTTTGGGGTACTCATATCATATCATAAGATCGCGTGGTCGGAGTTCTGCCTAAATTCATTTCCACGGAAAAAAAAAAATTGTCCCAAATAAATAAGAATCTCCAAATGCCGAAAAAATAAATATTGACAAATATCACTCATCCCATCCTACTCTATCCCTTTCCAATTCAAACACCCTAAGGTTTCCTATACATGGATGGCTTCCTTCTTTGTTTTGCCAAGCTTAAATATTAATTTAATAGGCTCTGTGGAATATATTATCAGTTGACATGGAGGGCACACACAAAAAAAAAAGGAAAAAGCTTCGAAGAGAGAGAGCAGCACTTAAATCGATTTTTGGTTTCTCTTTAATTTTAAAGGGGTCGAGTCAGTTCTTTGGTGCAATCTTTGTTTAACCGAGATTAATGATCCTGGGGCCGTTTCTACTTCAAGGGATATTAATGAACTCTGCTACATCGCCGTTTGTCTCTTTTTTTTCAGTTAAACGCTTCTTTTTTTTTTTGTTTTATTATATATACTTATACTTAGGCATTAATTTAGTTGTTTATTGTAAGAGAAAACATTGCAAGCTGCGTTTATTATTTAACTAGATCAAGAAAAGAGTTGTTGCCAAATGAGGACCGGAAAAAAAAAACCTAAAGGTTGTAACTTTGAATTGACTCTTCTTCTTCTGTCCTCGCCATTATTAATCCCACGGTGCGGGGTCGGCGGACCTTACTCTCCCCCTCCACTGCTTCCTATCCAATGCTGTTGTCTCCGACAGGCCAAGCTCGGTCCGATGAAGCCAAGTCATCTTAGGTGCTCCTCTGCGTTGTCGTCCGAGGAGCTCCATATCGTACACCGTCCTCGCCACGCCACTGCTCTCTTGGCGTACGATATGTCCAAACCAGCGGAGAGTAATTTTGAGTTGACTATCTGTTGCAAAACTCCTTCTATTGAATAATCCGAAGCATCTGAGTAAAAGAGCTATATTGGCGTTCAACGCTGGGTGCGCTAGGACCAATCAAAGCCTTCGTTCTCTCAAAGGCTGAGTTCATCTCCGGTCAATAGCTTCTTTGTCACTCTTTTGTTTTTTTTTTCAATATTTAGAATGGTCAGAAAACGTGCGGCATTAGGTAAAAATCTTCTATAATAATTAAGCATGCCCAAATATCGTCTTAATTGTTGGATTATGCATGGCTTCGGGAAGTCACCTTACGAGGGTCAGGTCTATCATCGGACTGCCTGGGTTCCGAATCCACGACGTTTGGTATAGGAGGTAGGCACGTTACCTACTACTCCCAAGCCCAGGGGCTTGGTCAAATTTAAAAACATAGGAAAATATTTATATTTTGTTACCGTGGTGAAGTATTAAGAGAGAGAATTAACCTTGAATAAGGCTTTATTGTACATTTAATAGCATAGAATGAAAATTATAATATGTAAATATATAACATTAACAAAGTCAATAGTCTCCATAGGGAAAAATAACATACATTATATTACATTCACCCCCACCATTTTATGTGTAATCATCCAGGAAAGTTGGAGGTCTTCTAATTCGTGTACCTCTCCGGATTCCTTCACCATTTTCCTGACTAATCCCTTCCCCTTCATCCTGTTCAGAGGAGGGATAATTTGATTCTTCGTCCGGTGTAGAATCAAGTCCATTTCGATTATTTAATTGGCGAGGAGTTTCATTAATTGGTGCTAGATTTCTAGTGGAAATTGTAGACTCTCGGCCATCTCTCATTCTTATATGCGCGAATTCTGCAGAGATTCCCATCCAGAAGAGTAACTAGTAGGGAAAATAACATACATTATATTACACATGGTATAACCCTCTTATGGAGAACAAGAGCTTCATAAGATTTCAAGGGCAAAATGAGAATATATATTTTAAAGAGCATCTAAAAAATTATTGATTTATGAATTTTAATCAAAATCGTTAGAGCGAATTTTTTTAGAAAATCGAAAAAAACTGAAAAAGTGCATCAGTAAAGTACTAGTACTTTTTGGCCGATTTTGTTCAAAAGCTTCGTGTCACGTCCCAGGGTGGTGCCTAACTTAAATATAAAATTTCAACCTCTTAGCTCAATTCCTTCACGCTTTAAATTAAGCCCAGACAGACCATTTTTTGGACTCATGGGGCCTCAAAACGTGTATATCCATCAAAATCTCGACATCAAATTTTTGACATAAATCCAATACTTTCTCTCTCTCTATATATATATACATAGGTAAGAGAAAGTAAAAAGAATAAATGAATTTAAAAACACCTTTCTTGTTTTATTCCAGTCTTTTGGGGTTTTCTTGCATTTTCCGGTCAGGCGACGTGCTTGAGGCCAGCCAGCCAGCCAGCCACCCTTGTCACCGCCAAAATATTCCCTTTAAATATTGAAAATGAAACATAATATTTATAACCTCAGACGACCGCTAAAACCTTCTATAGAATATATATCCCCCCTGTCCCTTGAGCGTCATTTCTCATTCTTGACGACCAGAAGACATATTTCATATCTAAAGTGGAAATTGTGTAGCCTACAATCGCTTTTTTTGACTTCTACTATAATTTGATGATATCTATTCATTTTTTTTTCTTCAATGACAACCACCAAATTTTTGTTTGGCTTAACTCACCACTGTGGTTGTCACACCAGATTTTTTTGCTGTCGAGGTGTATTTAGTTTCCCATAGCAAATTAGTTTCAAACTTGACCACTTGCATTTCATAAGTGACCCCTCTTTTGATTCGAATATTAACATGCAAATCCCCATATGGGGATTTAACATTGATTTATTTTTTAGATAGCCGAAAAATGAATTTTATAAATCTAAAGTCTACTTCAAACAATTTTCACGAAAAATTTTACTGAGCATCTAAAAAAAAGATTTAATTTATGAATTTTAATCAAAATCGTTAGAACATATTTTGAGAAAATTGATAAAAACTAATAAAGTACTTCAGTAGAGTACTAGTGCTTTTTGGCCGATTTTGTTCACAAGCATATTTTCTAGGAACCGACCGAACATTCGGTTTCGGTTACGGTTTCGACCGAAACTAATAATGAGGCCAAAATTCGGTTTCGGTTTCTGCTGAAAATCTTGTTTCGGTCGGACCCTAATATTTTCACACCTCAGGTGGGTGCCTAAACTTAAACATCAAATTTAACCAATATATTTTTACATGATTGCAATAAGCTACTTTCTCCTATTTTTTACTTTCTCTTACCTATGTATATATGTAATATATATATATAGAGAGAAAGTATTGGATTCATGTCAAAAATTCGATGACGAGATTTTGATGGATCTTCACGTTTTGAGGTCCCCTGAATCCAAAAAAGTGGTTTTCGCGACATGGTCTGTCTGTGTGTGTGTGTGTGTGGGTGTGTGTGTGTTCAATTTTAACCATGAAGGAATTGAGCTACGAGGTTGAAATTTTATATTTAAGTTAAATCCCTCCCGGGACCGGAAAAATAAGCTTTTAATCAAAATCGGCCAAAGAGTACTAGTACTTTACTGATGTACTTTTTCAGTTTTTTTCGATTTTCTCAAAATTCGCTCTAACGATTTTGATTAAAATTCAAAAATCAATTATTTTTTAGATGCTCTTTCAAATGTATATTCTCGTTTTGCCCTCAAAATTGTTTGAAGCACACTTTACTCTTGTATTTCATAGAAAAGATAGGAGAAATGGTTGCCATGGTAACAAAATATAAATATTTTCCCATACTTATAAATTTTACATCAGAATTCATATGTTCCGTACTGTCGGGAACTAAATATATGTCGACACAAAAAATCTGGTGTGACAAGCACAGAACACAACTTTCGATTACCGAAGGTAAGAGAAAGTTGTGTGCTGTGCGCCAGTCACACCAGATTTTTTTATTTTTATTTTATTTTTTTTTAATTTGTTTAAAGACGTTTTAGCATCTGAAGCCATTTAAACACCGTCCCTATTTATTTCAATTGATTGGTATCAAATTCAATTTAAATATATTATTTTGCCTCGGACGGGATGCGAACACTACCTCTAGCACCAGAATTCTTCTTCTTTATACAGTAGTATCATAGAATATTATATGTAGGTAAGAGAAAGTAAAAATCAAAGCCAATTAATTTTAATAATTAAATAATTAAATCTCTTAAAATAAAAATAATAAAAATTATTATATAATTAAATTTTTCTATGACTAATCCTCTTAGCGGAGGTGAAGGACCAGTCCCGAAAGGGACTGATTCTTGGGGAGTAGAGAGAGATGAAGGGCCCCTCACTCCCAACAATGGAACCGGGTTGATGGAAATTTACGCTAGATGCCGGTATTGGGGTTGGTGCGTGCCTGCGTGCACGATGCACCAGGGGTAATTAAACGGGGAATGTTTTTTTTTTTTTTTTTTTTTTTTTGTAGACTATTGAGGGTTTTTATGCAGTAATTTAAGGCTTTTCCCTCAAATAAAAAACAAAAAAAATCCTCTTAGCAGGAACTGGATTGGAATATTGGATCCCACCACAATAGCCCCCAGGAGAGGGAGTTGCTGGGACATCCCGTCCTGTGGAAGGTTCCCTCTCAGTGATTCAGTCTTCGAAAAGAGTCGATGCTGAGGGAATTCCCCCCAAAACTAGTAAGGATTAGTTCACTAGCTAGAAACGAACGCAGGAGGAGGAGTTAGAGATAGGAAATGATGTAACTTCACAGGATACCAGTAGATGGCTACGACCAGAGGCCGGTTGGGCTTGAGATGTGTGTCTTAGTGCACGGAAGCACCTCGGGCAAATAAACGGGGATCCCGATATGAATTTCAAATAATAAAAAATAAGCTGACCTTAGGAATATGTCCTTAATAATCTGTAACGAAGAAGCAAGGTCCATGATTAAATAAATGCGAGGATCCACCACCATAGCCTAGCTGAAAATGCGAAGCGTGCCGAAAGCAGGTGCCGCGGCTAGTATTAATATACTATTATTATTAATTAATATAATAATATCATTATCTAATGTGAGCGCTTTGTTTCATTTTAATTTGGATAAAATAATATTTAATGAAATTATTTAATACAAATGAATAAATTTAATTAAATGTAATTATTTTAATAATATTATTTAATTTAATTAAATTTAGTGATATATATATATATATATATATATATATATGGCGATAGATAAACATCGGACAAATGAAAAAATAAAGAATCTTAAAAGTTGTTGTGATGAGTTGAGTGTATAAAGCTACCGTAGATCCCTTCTCTCTTTATATAATAAAATCTGGTGTGATTGTCGCACAGCACACAACTTTCTCTTATCTTCGGTAATCGAAAGTTGTGTTCTGTGCTTGTCACACCAGATTTTTTGTGTCGACATATATTTAGTTCCCGAACATTTGAATTCAGATGTAAAATTCACACTTACATTCACACAGTCTTTTCGGCAACTTTAGGCTATATAAGACTTTATAAGCTAGCCGTTATTATGAAAATATATCTATTGGGGGTCCAGGCATTCTTATTTAAGCCATTTCGTATCCAAATGGTTTAAATAAAATCATCGGCCTGCCTGGGATCCGAACCCTCGACCCTTGATATACAAGTCGGACGCGCTACCAACTACGCCAAGCCCGAGGGCTTTTATATGCTTTTTTTTAAATTAGTAATATTTTTCGTGAAAATTGTTTCAAGTACACTTTACTGATGTATATTCAGATTTTTCAAATTCATTTTCCGGCTCTTCCTTCCATAGAGCCCATATTAAATCCCCATATGGGGATTTGCATGTTAATTTGGATTCAAAACATTTCACACATGAAAAAAAAAAATGTTTTCCAATTCTTATGAAATTTTGTATTTTTTTAGGATTCTCTATTGCGTATAAAATATCCAAATATAAGATTGAAATTTTGAAAAATAACTATATCTCAACAGTCAACATTTAAAACACAAGTGGTCAAGTTTGGAACTAAAGTGCTATGGGAAAATAAATAATATAAAAATCTGGTGCAACCAGTCACACCAGATTTTTTAATTTTAATTTCGTAAAATGAAATTCGGAGTAATAGAAGACGGACTTTATTTTGTATAATATATTCAATTCCCTGTTACATTTCACATTTTGCTTGTAGGCCTATACATGTATATATAATTTGGACTTTCAATTAAAAATTAAACCACAATCAGTGTACGCTTAATTACGCGTTCATTATTATTAGTCTTTTCACGTTGATTTAAAATCGACCCCAATTTATATATACTTGACTAATTATTTATGTTTTTTTTTTCTAACTAATTGAATGTTTGTGCCTCGATCATCAGGAGAGAATTGTCCTTGTTGTTTTTTGTGTCCACATTGGTACAAGTGTAAAAATTTGCGGTCGAATGTTGAATGTGTGTTTTGCCAAGCAGACAGAGAGAGAGAGAGAGGAGATGGACAGACAGGCAGCCTGTCCCTGGCACCACTCATTCGCGTTTTATGCATTTTTGAATTCCACATGTCAGAATGACAATTGAAGATTAGCAAAAAAAAAAAAAAATTATTGAAGTGTATCTAAATTCATTTTCCTATTCACTAGCTACGGTAGCCCGCACTAATCGGTAAATTCAAATAATATATTTAATGAAATATACACAGTGCGTCAAAAAAACGTTACACTTTGTTACTTTTTAAGAAACCCTGTTCTAATCTACCTTAATGATACCTCTAATTTATGAAATATCTTATACATTTCTAAGTAAATTTAACACAAGTCCACATCATCTTAATAAATTATTACAATTTATATAAAACAAAAATTTTTTTATTAACGCGCAGTGGCGGCATTTGGGGAGGTGGAGGGGGGAGTAAAGGGTATTTGCCCCCCCCCCCCCCTAAGGACTCTGATTTTTATAAAATTTTATATTACTATTCTTAAATAAACTATTTCAAAATATATCTACAAGTATACACACTGTACAAAATTAAACAATTAATTAAATTAAATATCTTTTAGTCAAATTCGAGTACCTAATTGTAAGTAAATTTTAAGAAAAAAAAAATGTTTCCCTGCCCCCCCCCCCCCCCCCCAAGAAAAAGTTCTCATCCACATTCACACAGTATTTTCGCCAACTCAGGCCATATAAGACATTTACGATATCCGTTATTGATTAATATACATATTGGGCGTCCAGGCATTCTTATTTAAGTCATTTGGTATCCAAATGGCTTAAATAAAATCATCGAACTGCCTGAGGTCCGAACCCGCGACTTTTGGTATACGAGGTTAGCAAGCTAACCCCTACACCAAGCCTCAAGAAAAAGTTGGCCACTGTTAACGTGAAATATTTAAATTTCTAAAATAATCTTTCCATTTCAGTATTTCTCTGACTATTTTATTGGAAATTCTTATAAAAATAAGATTTTCAATTAATATCCAACAAAACATATCGAGATTATGTTGATTTTTGTCTCTCAAATTGAAAATCGACATATTTGTCTTTATTTTATTCAAAGTCAATTAAAATTGATTTAAAATGCTTTGTATTTGTGTTAAATTTACTTAGAAATGTTGAAGAAATTTCATATTAAATGTTTAATAAATTAGAGTATCATTAAGGTAGATTAGAACAGGGTTTCTTAAGAAGTAACAAAATGTTACGTTTTTATTGACGCGCAGTGTATATATTATAATAATAATATTGATATATTTAAGTTAGACACACCCCTGGGACGTAACACGAAGCTTTTGAATAAAATCGGCCTCAAAGTACTAGTACTTTACTGAAGTACTTTTTCAGTTTTTTTCGATTTTCTCAAAATTCGCTCCAACCATTTTTTTTTTTTTTTAAATTCATAAATCAACTATTTTTTAGATGTTCTTTAAAATATATATTCTCATTTTGCCATTGAAATCTTTTAAAGACCACTTTACTCTTGTACTCCATAGAAAAGATGGTTGCCATGGTAACAAAATATAAATATTTTCGCATGTTTATAAATTTTACACCTTGAATTCTAATATATCAGCGGAAATTAAATATATATCGACTCAAAAAATCTGGTGTGACAAGCACAGAACAAAAACCGAAGAGAAAGTGCGTTGCACCAGGTTTTTTTTACTTTTGAATCCACTTAGAATTTTAATTATATCCAAAATCGATTGATTCATTTTTTTTTATATAAGCGAGAAGAAGATTGACTGACTGCTCCAAGGCCGCCCTCTCTCTCCCTCTAAATGAGATTTCTATATATATATATAAAAAAAAAAAAAACTTTAGGAAGATCCATAAATCTACCAGAACTTGAACACTTTATCACGTATAGAATATCTGAGTTTATTTTATTTTACTTCATTGAAGGAAATTCCAATTATTCTTATATTTTGTTATAAACAATTGTATAATCAAAAAAAATATGAATTTATTTAAAAAAAAAATCCATGATGGTTGCCTAAAGACAGGCGTTGGTTAAAATATTGTTTTACACCGTATCATATTTAAGGTTGTCGGGACATTAAAGCCCTTATATAGATTAAAAGCTAATTTTTTAATATCTTATGAATTATTTTCAGATACGTTTAAAATAATTTTTTGGAGCAGATCTGACGAAGGGTTATCGTGTAATTAATTGAAATTTAACACGAGGCCTATAGGGAATAATACGATTCGTATTATGTAGCCATTCGTGATAAAGATAAAAAAACAAAAAAATTCTATTTTTATCAATTAATTTCAGTAGAAAACAAAATTTTCCGAGGGCTTTTTATAATATTTCAACAAGAAAGACGGAAAATTCACGAAAATGTCAGTCGGCCATATTTAAAAATAAGTAAGTCACGTGACTCAGACCAGTCCGGCAACGTCGCATAAAATAAAACGAATTTCACGCTTTCACTTACTGTTTTTTTTTTTTTTTTTCAATCTACGATATTTTTTCTCGCAAATCGCCCGCCCATTGTGTCTAAACTGATTTGCATTATTCATTGTAATATTATAAATAAAATACAACTGAACAGCAACTAAACAACAAGATCGACATAAACAGCTGTTAAATGCGATGTTGCCAGATCTATATTATGTGAATAAATACTTAAGACAAAAGTCATTTATTTATTATTTTTGGGAATTAAATTATTAACTTAATCCAATGATAGGTCACGACTAAATTATAATAATCAATTCAATTTTTTTTTTTTTTTTTTAAGTGAAACTTTTATTTGATTCTCTAAAATTTTTTCGCTCTTTCATCAGCATGTCGCGTTACAAGCCGTGGCGTCAAAGGACGTGACCCTACAAGCCGTCATGGCACCATGGGCGTCCGCAGGGGGGCAACCAGGCACTTGCCCCCCCCTGGAAAATTAAAATGATACAAAAAAATGTATAAAACAAAAAAAAAATACAAAAAAATCTTTCACAGTATACATCCACCTTGCCGCGGTGTGAAAGCTTTAAATACTAAAAGATGTATAACATTATTAATATCAAAATACGTTTTTTTTAACTTATCTGGAAGTGACTTGCCCCCCCCCCTGCAAAAAATCCTGCGGACGCCCATGCATGGCACAAGTCGTGACGACAAAAATAGTAAAGTAGAAATTTAATATATATGACAAATAATTGTGAGATTTAATTATTCAATTTTTAAATTGATAAAATATAATTTTTAAAATAATTTAAAACGATTCAAATACTAATTAAATATTGTTCTCAGTTTTTAACATGCGTCTATTGATTTCCCATTTTTCAATTATTAAGTTAAGATTAAAAACGCGATTTTAATACACTTAATTGAATAATTTTCAGTTAAACGCCTACGATCCGAAAAAAAAAGTTTCACTTACATCGTGGTTTCATAAAACCACACAATGATTATTTTTTGTTTTAGTCTTTTTCGTCATTTAGAGTTCATCAAGACCGGAGGCGAACCCGAGACCCCGAGATTCTATTAAACTCTCTTGACTTCATCCTTCTCTGATGAGTGGTTTCTTCAAGACAATTTTTTTTTCTCTCCCGAAATTCGCCATCTCTTTTTCTGATCACTCAAGGTCATTTATTAGAAGAAATAAAAGAGAGATTGAAAAAAAAAAAAAAAAAATCACCACAAAACAACCCTTGTATTTCTTTTTTGTTATTTGAACACAAGAAAACAAATAAATAAGAGCAATTTAGTAAAGCAGAAAACGGAATTTGTCTATTGGAGCGTGTGTGTGTGTGTGTTCAGAGATTGAGGCGGTCTAATGGCCCGTGGTCGACGGCAATGGTGACGATCGCCGCCCGCCATCATCTAGGCGATGGCGACGATCCCACTTGTTGCTAATCACTTGAATTACGAGGGGGGGTCGAATGGACAGACTGCTATCATACATATTAGATCAGTCCCGGCACTTTGTTTCTAACCCCCCCCTCTACCTCTCTGAAAGGATTATCGTCTCCTAAACTAAAAAAAAAAAAAATCATTTGCCAAACTTTTTAATTTAATCTCTCTCGTAGAGTGAAATCTGATAAGGGGAGAAAAGCTCATTTTTATCTAAAATTCAAATATCATTTGTTTATTAAAACTTTTGTGGTTTCGTATTATTATTATTATGGGGGTTTTTAATTATAGATCACATGATGTATTAATTATTTATTAAAAATACAACGTTTTGATTGCTTATTCCGCAGTAAGCGAACTAACTAACCTCTAAGGGACACTCACTCAAGTTAGTAGAATTTTATTTACAATGAAGTTAGCAATATATACCCAATCATCCCCATAAAGTTAGACGCCATGATCACAGCAAGTGTTTATTTGTTTTTTTTGTTTTTTTCATTTATTTGGCTTTCGGCCAAAAGCTATACCAAAATTTTAGATTACAAATATACTAAATACAATATAAAAAAAATACAAAATACAATATAAGACAATACAAAATAAAATCAAGAAAAATAAATAATATCAACATGTAATTTTGGAATGATTTAATAATATTTTAAAAATACAATTTTTAACGAAAATTACTATACAATGAATGTAAAATTACAATACATACTTTATTTTTCTGAAGAAAATTGTAATTTTAAAATGTTTTTTTGTTGTTATATATTTGATTATATTCCAAAACACACTAGAATTAAGATTTTTTTTACAGTGTATATTTTTAAGAAAGAGCCATATAGCTGGTATTAGTGGAAAAAACAAATATTAAAGTGAATAAAAAGCTCACATTGACTAGTCAAGTCAATCTGCCAACTATTTTTACTTAAGACTTGAGCAAACAATCTTTTTTTTTTAACCCCCCTCAGACCAGATGCGCCTAAATGCGAAGGCAACACGATATTCGCTCTTTAATCATCAGCTGAATACAATATTTTTGTTGTTTCGTGTCTAAAAGTTAGTTTCTTATTTGGCATTTACTTTGATGTCAACATGTCAATTGGAAATAGGGTTGGGGATTCAAATATAGTAGCTATACGTGTAGAAAAAAATAAATAAATTTTTTTTTTTTTCATTAATACATATTGGATGATGATTTTTTTTTTGTGATTTGGAGACAATTATTTATAACGAGATATGGGATTTTATATAAAAAAAAAAATATCAATCGAAGAGAAAGTTTGGGGATCGTTAAAAATTAATTAATAAAAAATTTTCATCTCAAATAAAAAAAAAAAAAAAATATTTCACAAACATTCTAAAAATACAATAATTTGAACTTAGGAAAATATATTTAGTACTAAAATTAATGAATACGCTTTTTCGGCATGCCAAATTGCATCTACAGGTCTTACATCTTGAGCAAGGCAGTCTTGAGAGATAAGTTCGACTTGAGATTAAGGAGTGAATTGTCAAGAGATCTTACCCAAGCTGCACTTAAGAATAAAACAATATCTGACAACGTGGCATTTTTTGTTAAAAGTTAGCCGCTAGGCGGCACTGCAAAACAAAAAACAAACATATTTGTCAAACAAAGAACGAAATTTTATTTGAAATATTAAAACAAAGATTAGAAGAAAAAAGAGATTTCAAAAGGAAAATATATGAAAAGTCCTCCCCCCAGCCCTAAATTTTTCTCATGACCGACTTTTTTTTAGCAATAAAACGTGTATTTTCATCAAAATATCGACATCGAATCTTTCTCTCTATATAGGCCTACACTACGCGTCAAAAAGGACGTAACATTTTGTTTCTTCTTAAGAAGACCTTTTCTAATCTACCTTAATGATACTCTAATTTAAAAACAATTAAATATGAAATATCTTCAACATTTCTAAGTAAATTTAACACAAATACATCAATCAATTTAATACAATTTAAATAAAATAAAAAGAAATATGTCGATTTTCAATTTGAAGGACAAATCAACATAATCTTGATAGCATTTAGTTGGATATTAATTACAAATTTTGTTTTTATAAGAATTTCCAATAAAATAGACAGAGAAAAACTGAAATGGAAAGATTATTTTAAAATTTTAGAAATTTGACGTTAATAAATAAAATTTCTACATTTTTGTCTTTGTTTTATTTAAATTGTAATTATTTATCAAAACAATATGAATTTGTGTTAAATTTACTTAGAAATGTTTAAGATATTACATATTAAATGTTTCTTAAATTAGAGTATCATTAAGGTAGATTAGAACAGGTCTTCTTAAGAAGAAAAAAAGTATTTTTTGACGCGCAGTGTATATTAAGATATATATGTAGGTAAGAGAAAGTAAAAATCGGATAATAATTTGGTCATTTTGGTAGGCCTAGAAAGAAAAAAATAAACCCTGAGCTAAATTAAAATAATAATCTTTTCATTAAAGAAGGTTTCATTTAAATAAATCCGCTCTCAAAGTTAAATCTTTATGCTAATATTTTATTTATATGGTTTACAAAATCCTCTTATACTCTTTGTTGATGGAGATACCCCTCTAATTTCTTTTATCTTTTTACGTATTATTTATTTTTAGTTTCTCTTACCTATAAATGTATATATACTGTATTAGAGTGGTCGTTAAAAATTAAATTTCTTGCGGCTCCCCCTAAAAAGCTTTCTTTTGATGAAAAAACACTAGGAAAATTTTTTTATAATTTTTTTATGTCAAGACAACACGTGCCTCAAGACGATTTAAGTTAATTTTTGGGTATAATCATTGATTAGTGATTAAGGGCACACTGAGCGCAAATCGGTGGATCCGTGGTTCGACTCCCGGCGGCACCCCCTTACATTTTTTTTTCGGGTACAGGGTAAGTAACATCTAATTACTCTAATATATAAATAGAATGTACCGTATTGGATTCATGACGAGATTTTGATGGATATACACGTTTTGAGGTCCCCTGAGTCCAAAAAATGGTTTTCCCGACATGGTCTGTCTTTTTGTGTGTCTGGAACAAAATATCTTAAGAACGAAAAGAGCTAGGAGATTGAAATTTTATATTTAAGTTAGCTTTTGAACAAAGTCGACCAAATAGTGTTAGTACTTTACTAATGTACTTTTTCTGTTTTTTTTTTTTTTTTTCTTCGATTTTCTCAAAATTCGCTTCAACGATTTTGATTAAAATTCAAAAATCAATTATTTTTTAGATTCTCTTTAAAATGTATATTCTCAATTTGGCATTAAAATCTTATGAAGCACACTTTACTCTTGTACTTTATAGAAAAGATAGGAGAAATGGTTGCCATGGTAACAAAATATAATGAATTTAATATATCGGCGGAAACTAAATATATGACGACACAAAAAATCTGGTGTGTCAAGTACAGAACACAACTTTCGATTACCGAAGGTAACAGTGTGCTGTGCGACCAATTTCTGTTGTTTATATTTATAAATTCATTTTTTTTGATAGAAACTACCAATATTATAAATATTAGAAAAGTTTTTAAGGACTAACCTTGAAAAAATAATTGAATCACTTGAGTGATGGATGATGACTCCTACGTATATATCATCCTGACAGGAATCAAAAAACTACTGGAGATTAGGATCCATCGGTTACCTGCAACAAAAAGAACGAGAGATTAATAATAAAAAAAAAAAAAATATTACGTGAAAATGTGTCGAAAAGTTTTCCATTTATTTAATAACGAGGGGATGGATCTTAATGGGTTTTGATTGTTCTCTCTTTTGAATTGATAGTAATTATACGATATTAAGTACGAATGTTGATTGTTCCTTTTCAATGAAATTTCTACTTTATACATACTTAAGTGATTATTAGCATATTAGACTTTTTATTTTGGTGAAAAAAAAAAATTATATATTCAATGGATATCTCGTTTCAGACTAGTACAGTGCGGGTTAAAAAAAAAAACACGTAACACTTTGTTACTTCTTAAGAAATCCTGTTCTAATCTACCTTAATGATACTCTAATTTTAAGAAACATTTAATAGGAAATATCTCATAGATTCTAAGTAAATTTAACACAAATACAAATCATAAATAATTGCAATTTAAATAAAACAAAGACAAAAATGTCGAAATTTTTTTATTAACGCTAAATTTCTAAAATTTTAAAATAATCTTTCCATTTCAGTTTTTCTCAAAAAAAAAAACAAAATTTTTAATTAATATCCAACTAAACATATCGAGATTATATAACGAATTGTGGCTGTTGTATAATTAGATTAATGATATAAAGAGGATGCAGCCAACAGTGGCGTAGTGAGCTTAACTCGCGCCCGGGGCGCAATACCTTTTAGCGCCCCTCTCTCACCATTCGAAAACCATATAATATTATATTTAAAACATACAAAATTATTACATTACATTGGCACTAAATTTAAAATCAATTATAATTAATAAAAATAAAAATTACCCAGCAATTTTTTGGTTTTGCGCCCCTTTGTTAGTAGCGCCCGGGGCATGATGACCCCCCTTGCTCCTCCCTCGCTACGCCACTGGCAGCCAATAATAAATAAAAAGCATCTATTTTGTTAACACTCTTATTTTAGGAACGTTTCGGCTATGATCAACAAATCACAACATGATCAACAAAACAATTTTTTAATGAATGAACGTATATATTTCTAGCTTAAAGGACTGAAGATGGCTTTGTTGATCATAGCCGAAACGTTCCTAAATAAAGAGTGTTAACAAAATAGATGCCTTTTATTTATTATTGGTAGCATCCTCTTTATATCATTAATCATACCGAGATTATGTTGATTCGTCCCTCAAATTGAAAATCGACATATTTTTCTTTATTTTATTTAAATTGTATTAAATTGATTAAAATGAAATGAATTTGTGTTAAATTTACTTTGAAATGTTGAAGATATTTCATATAAAATGTTTCTTAACTTAGAGTATCATTAAGGTAGATTAGAACAGGTCTTCTTAAGTAGAAACAAAATGTTACGTCTTTTTTGACGTGCAATGTATATAACGAATTTCTTGGCTGGCTAGGGAATTTTCCGGGGGAGGCTTTGAGGCTATCAATATGTCAAAATAGTGGTAGGGCAGGGGCGTATATAAGGGGGGGGGGGGCGAGGGGGGCCGAAATTTCGCATTTTGACATTTATGTCATCATCATGGTGTGATTTTATCATTTTAATAACAGAAGCTATAAAATCGCTTCTAATGATAAGGGCCTCCCCTTCTCATCTCATGGAGGTAATAATTATACATTAAAGAGAAATCCTTACAAGACAAAGGCTTTTCTATCACATGCGATAGCATTATTCTAATAATTAATTAAATTTATTTCCCCAAAGGATTTAAAAAGATAGATATATTTTTTTTTATTTTTAGAAAGAGAAAAAAAATAACGTTTGTAAAATTCCGGTCCGGTGAAACGTAAATCATGAGTATTTATGACTTGGTCATGTTGCTTTCTCTTTCCCTCTTAGATGGATCGCCAGTCCCACCCTCCCTCGCACATCTAAGGTTATGACTTATTTATGAAGCCAGATTTGGCACGACTAAAAGGAGACCAGATGAAAAATCCTCTGCCATCATTTGTTTATTTGATCAGTGGAAAAAAAGAATGAAGGCAACCATTTGGGGAATTTAATAAAATTGAATTTATTAAGAAAGCCAATTCAGTATTCCTTAATTAAGAAATAAAAAAAAAATCTGGTGTGGTTAGTCAACAACTTTCTACTCTCCGCGTCAAAAATAGTGCAACACTTTGTTTCTTCTTAAAAACACCTGTTCTAATCTACCTTAATGATACTGTATTTATTTAATAAGAAATATCTTATACATTTTTAAGTAAATTTAACACAAATCCCATATCTTTTTAATAAATAATTAAAATTTAAATAAAATAAAAACAAAAAATGTCGAAATTCTATTTATTAACGCCAAATTTTAAAATAATCTTTCCATTTCAGTTTTTCTCTGTTTATTTTATTGGAAATTCTTATAAAAACAAAATTTTAAATTATTATCCAACAAAACATATCGAGATTATGTTTATTTGTCCCTCATATTGATCTTTATTTTATTTAAATTGTATTAAATTGATTAAAATGATTTGTATTTGTGTTAAATTTACTTAAAAATGTATAAGATATTTCATAATAAATATTTCTTAAATTAGAGTATCATTAAGGTAGATTAGAACAGGTATTTTTAAGAAGAAACAAAATGTTACGTCATTTTTGACGCGCAATGCATTTTGTTACCTTTGCTTCTAAAGTACAGTGAGGGACAATATTAAGGTCCACCTATTCGTTTTCTACTTGTGATTATTTTATTGTCTCTCAAAATCTTGACATCAAATTTTTGACATAAAACCAACACTTTCTCTCTATATGTGTCCGTCCACATGAAAAAGTACCAAATCTTGACTGAGCTAAATTTTCAGGAGAGTCGATTTACTAAAAAAGAGTTCAAAAAAATTGATTTTTTTCCAACTATTGCCAAAATTTGCCGACAGATAGCAGGATGGTAGACTTAAAAGTGATCTGATAATGCCGGCTGTTAGACTAGCCTGCCATCTTTTGCAAGATTGTTCAACTAATTGGCCGTTAATTTTTTTAAATAAAGACGAAATTTATTTTTGACTTCGTCCCCACTTTATTAAATTATTATAGGTTGAATATTAATGATTTTTACATTTAATAAAAATTACAATTTTCAAAATAGAAATTAGGAAGTTGCAAGAGTCATCAGATGAGAAAACATATGAAGGAAGTTTACTTTATTTAAGCGGATATTGGGGGTATCATAAAAAATTTATTAAAACAAATTTTCATTTTAGGATTTTATTGTCAGATAAATTCTTTCAAAATAGAGTTCTCATGATCATCAAGGAAGCCCCCTGAGTATAATAATTCACAAATGTTTGATATTTTCTTTAATATTTTAATTCCTTAAAGTGTTTTATAAAATAAAACACTCATTCAGAGAATAATAATAAAAAGAATTTCTTTATTTTAAATTTTTCTAAATTAAAAAAAAAGAATTTTTTTTTTTTTATTTGTATAAATACAAAGACAAAGAAAAGACATCTCGACAAAAAGTTCTTTTATTTCCATATTCGAGATAAAACAAACACATTGAGAGAGAGCGTAACTTTTTTAATGACATAAATGATTAATAAAGCCTGAGTTCAGGTATAAAAAAAAAAAATAAGATTAATTAAAATTATAAGATATTTTAATATATATCAAGTTCTAAATTGTTGAGCGGAAAAACGTCTCTCTTTCGAGAGAATTTCTTCTTTTTTTTTTAATATGATATTAATTTGTAATTAAAGAGGTTACTTCGTTCGTCCTTCTTTTAGGAATTTAATAATTCCCAAGCGAGAGAGAAGTGAAAAAAAGGGAGGAAGAGAAGAAAATTATCCAGTAAAGCCTTTTAATGATTTTAAAATAAATTTTAAGTGTATGTTTGTCAGAGATACAGAGATAAATTGATTCACCATCTAAAAGAGAAACTTGTAGAATGTTTCAATGTCAAATTTAGCCAAATTTCACATTAATATTGCCAGTGAAATCGGATGGGGGCACAAAAAAAAAACAAGTCGATTTAAAAATGAGGCAGAGCTTTAACGTTTTAACATAAAAGAGGAAATAGCTACAGTACACTGTAAAAAAAAAAATCTTAATTTTAGTGTGTTTTGAAATACTAAATTTACAAATTTCCCTTGTAAATGATAACTACTATGCATTTATCTACTAAATTTATGCGTTTAAATATTTACAATTGTAAAATTACAATTTTTCTTTGAAAAATAGAGTATTTATTGTAATTTTACAAACATTAGTAATATGTAAATTATTTTTCGAAAGCAGTTTGGGAATTCTAAAATTACAATACAATTGCACTCTAATTTTCAAACAACTTACAAAAATTACAATACATTTGTAAATGGTTTTTGCATACTAACTAAATTTAGTTTGTTTTTCTGTTTATGAAATTTGCTTCCTACCAAGGGCGGATACAAGGGGGGGGGAGGGTAAACGGGGTAATTACCCCCCCCCCCCCGAGATTTGAAAAAATACTTTTTTTTTCGAAAAAACATTTATTTTTAATGTAAAATTTTAAAAATTAATACTTAAAAATTAAAAATTTTATTTGTATATATATTCTGACAAACAAGTACAGAATGGGCCTTTAAATTACCGAAATTAAGAAAAAATTGTGTGCTCTGCGACGAGTCACACCAGACCCCCCCTCCCCCCCCCCCCGAGAAACACCTCTGGATCCGCCACTGCTTCCTACACAATTGTAAAATCAACAAAGTTTTTTTTACAGGGTAGAATTTTGATTAACCATTTAATTAGGATTAAAGGATAATTAAATAAATAAATAAATAATAAAGATTCTGGTGTGGCACAGCACACAAACTTCTATTTTTTTTTTTTTTTTTTTTTTTTTTTTATTATTTTTTTTTTTTTTATTTTATTTTACAAACTTCTCTTAACATAGTTAAATTTTATTCTAATTTTGGGTTGGTATGGCAATTTTTTCTATCTTACCTCCCATTGCGGGACGATTATCACATATATTTTTTATTTTGCCTTCATCAGTGAGATATGCAATTCTTTTTTGTCAAACAAATTTTTTTTGTTTTTGTTATAAAAAAAAGATTGCAAAATTTTCCAGTCTTAATGCTCATCATGTTTTTACCTAGTTCTTTAGTGATTCTTTCAGTTAAGACCGAAGTATCAGGGTGTCTCGAAAAAATATACTCACACTTGGAATAACGTGAAAAACATTTATTTATGAACATAGATTGAAATGGAATAGACTGGAATGCAGAAGTACAAATAAATATAATTGAAAAATTATGTTTGCAATGTTCAAATTGTTGATCATTATTATCCAGACAACGTTTACCAAGGGATTCGCAAACGTCACGAAATAGGCCAAGTGATGTCTGAGATTTTTGTCAATAATAAGATTATAAAGAATATATAAGCTTACAATGTAAAAAAAAATTTTGTTGATTTTACAATTGTGTAGGAAGTAAATTTCATAAACAAAAACATAATAAATTTAGGAAGTGTTTGCAAAAACCATTTACAAATGTATTGTAATTTTAGAAAGCCATTTGAAAATTAGAGTGCAATAGTGTTGTATTTTTAGAATTCCCAAACTGCTTTCGAAAAAATAAAATTTTTAACGAAAATTACTATACAATGTATGTAAAATTACAATACATACTCTATTTTTCGAAGAAAATTGTAATTTTAAAATGTTTTTTTTTTTTGTTGTAAATATTTGAAAGCACTAAAATTAAGATTTTTTTTTTACAATGTACATCTAAATATATTTTTTTGTCTTTTTTACTCTCAAATACATTGGGCTGTTTTGATCTATTCTTAAACCATCATATATTTTTTTAATATAAAGAGATTTTTTTTATTATAAATTTATGTGTATCATAGAAGAAGTTTATAGATTCTGCATACCATTTTTTTTTTTTTTCTATTGTAAAAAGTTACTCAAATATGTTATTTATTATTGAAATTCCTTTTTTTTTTGGAATGGTGTGAGTTAAATGTTCACCATTTCCCGTCCTCTTCGGTCATTCAAAAACATCTCTGATAAGAAAGTTATTGATTCTTTCTCAATTTTTTTTTTATTATTTATTATCTTTTTATACTGATGGCCTATCATTTATATAATTTTGTACAACATTAACTCTAAATTTAAAAAAATTCATTTCACCATTTAGGTTTTGACATCATAATTTTCTCATCTAGGGCGTTGAAATTAATTCAGGAGCGCCATAATTTGAGAGCGGAATTTTGGCTGTAAGCAGATTTAATGTTGAATCTATATATATAATTCGCTAATGTCCGTCTGTCTGTCTGCACTCTCTATTTAGGCAACTTCCTGTTGGAATTTTGGAATGAAATTTTAATATGCATAAAGAGGACCTTCTCGGGATTACAGGAAGATTATTTCATCCCGAAATTCCTATAACTTTTTGAGTTATTAATTCCTAAAGTTACGATTTCTCCCATAGGAAATGTATAGAGAAATATTTATGTATTCTTTTCATTTGTGTATTCCATGAATGTAAACAAATCCTCAAGCAGGCACTGGATTAGAATGGAATAATAATAATTTTCTTTTCATAATTAAGAAGAAAAGGCGAAGGTCCGCCGCAGAGGGGGAAGCCGAAGGCGGGCGACACGGCTAGTAAATATTTAATTTTTGGTAGAGGGAAGGGAGCGGAAATTAAAATTTTGGTCATGGGCGATCCTAGGTGCAACTTTTTTTTGTGCATATATCTACATACAAAATGTATACAGTCAAAATAAAATAAAATAAGCTTTAGAATTTATTTAAAAAAATTTTTGTCTTTCCTGTCTATTTATTATTAACATTCAGAGGATATATTATAAAAGAGATAAATCTTTAATAAACCCCCTTTGGTTACAGAAGCTATCGGTAACATAAGGATAGAGACATTTTGTTGTTTTCACATAAATTAATGCTGCATGAGTGACCCGGTTATTACGGGCATTTTAAACCAAGTGTGTGTGTGTGTGAGTGCGCAAAGGGCCGAGTATCTTTTAGCTTGAACCCAGCCAGCCAGCCACCCACACCGTTTGCCATAAATCGTACGCCTGCGGGGCCCAAAAAGGGGTTGGAGGCATGTCACATCTTATGAAATATTCACCACATGTTTGAGTAGAAAAAAAAAAAGGTCAAAAGAGAACACTTCTTTTTTATCGTTAAATGCAACAACAGAAATTCTCTCTCTCTCTTGTCGAAATACACTCCGAAAACTGCATAAAGACATACTTATTTTAATATTAGAGCTATAGCGAAAGAAATGTTGGGGGAATTTTCAATGTAGAGTTAAAAGTTTGTGAGTGATACGGTGAAAATTGAATTAGCTTCTTATAAATTCTCCAAAATTTCCGTTAATTTTTACTTTCTCAAGCCTATATATAGTATACTAGTCGCGCCAGCTAGGTTCGGGCCCGCCTTTTTTTTTAACACACTTTTTTCCCATTTACACACACAGTCTTCTCGGCAACTCGGGCCATTTAAGACTTTTAACGATACTAATATTTTTACGATATATATATGGTATATATACAGTATATGGGGTCCAGGCATTCTTATTTAAGCCATTTGGTATACAAATGGCATAAATAAAATCATCGGACTGCATGGGATCCGAACCCTCGACCCTGGGTATAGAGGGCAAGCACGCTATCAAATACACCAAGTGTATTCTTTGCATTTGTGTATTCTATGAATGTAAACAAATTCTCAAGCAGGGCACTGAATTGGAATTGTTTTTTTTTTAAACATTCACACTTTTTTCCCATTCACACAGTCTTTTCGGCATCTTAGGCATATAAGACTTTATACGATAACCTGTTATTTGGAATATATATATATATATATATATATTTGGTATCCAAATGGCTTGAATAAAATCATCTGACTGCCTGGGATCCGAATCTGCGACCCTTGGAATAGAAGGCAAGCACGCTACCAGCTACACTAAGCCCGAGGACCTCCTTTTCTTCTTAATTATGAAAATAAAATTACTATTACTATTCCAATCTAGTGCCTGCTTGAGGATTTGTTTACATCCATAGAATACATAAATACAAAGAATATATAAATATTTCTTTATACATTTCTTATGATAAAAATCGTAACTTTAGGAATTAATAACTCAAAAAGTTATAAATATTTCGGGATGAAAATAATTTTCCTGTAATTCCTAGATTATCTTTAACCTTTAACTACAGGCGCTGGTGTATAATGCACCATTTGGAGTAAACAGAATCTAATTGACCTTAAAATGCTTCCCCACCAAGCTGAGTGCGCATCTAACCTATTATCGAAGTAGGGGGGTTCTTGAAACCCTCGGGCTTGGTGTAGGGGTTAGCGTTCTGGCCGTGTATACTAAGGAGGGTCTTTTTGCAACTTTTTTTTCGGAGTTATGTAATACCCGGCAAAAGTGGCCCAACTAAAAATCGCCGAACACTTTGACTCCCTACACACCTTTATGCCTGTCATAAATAAACAAAGAATGCTATATAGCTGAATGGGTAGTGTACCAACATAATAAAATAGACGGATCTCGCGTAATATTTTCAAAGTCACCTTACTTTTTGATCACCCCTCGAAAAAAAATCCCAAAAATTAGTCTGTGTGGGGGTGGACATTTTTAAGCATGAAGGAAATGAGCTACAAGATTGAAATTTTATATTTAAGTTAGACACTACCCTGAGACGTAACAAAAAGCTTTTGAACAAAATCGGCCAAACAGTACTAGTACTTTACTGATGAACTTTTTCTCAAAATTCGCTCTAAGCCTGTACGTTATTTAACCATCAACATCATTTAATAAAAAAAAATCCCCTCAAGTTCAATTAATTATTACAAAATTGTGAAATAAAAAAAAAAAAAAAATTCCGTTTTCATATCCCTATGGGAAATAAAAATACGAATAGAACAAAACGTCAAAAGTGATATTATTTTTTATTTGTCAAAAAATTTTAAAATTCATTATTGGCTGTATGTTATGTGTTATTTTTTTATTTTTTTACATAAATGTTTCCGTGAACATCGAACAAGTTTATTTATTTAAATGGTATTTGCACATTTTTTTTTCAATTGGATTAAAACAAGGAATACAAATTTTTTAATAAAAAAAAAAACAACTCTTGAATAAAGTAAGAGATGGATATCAAAATCATAACCTTACTTTTTAGGCTAAGGACGCCATTTTTATTTTAAACACGACGTTAAAATATTAAAGCCACCCCCTAGACATGGCATTAATTTTTAACACTAATTACTAAATGTTAACTTTTTGGCTTTAAAGTTTTTGTTTACAGAATAGCTATTTGAGGCAAGGAAGTGATTTTGAATAGAGTTTTTAAAGTGAAACTTTTATTTGATCCTCTCAATTTTTTTCGCTCTTCTATCAGCGTGTCGCGTTACAAGCCGTGACGTCAAAGGCCGTGACACTACAAGCCATGACGTCAAAAGTCGTAACGATAAAAATTGGAAAATTGAAATTTAATATATATGACGAATTATAAAAAAATAATTGTGAGATTTAATTATTCAATTTTTAAATTGATAAAATATAATTTTTAAAATACTTTAAAATGATTCAATTTACTAAAAAAATATTGTTCTCAGTTTTTAACATGCGTCTATTGATTTCCCATTATTAAGTTAAGACTAAAAACGCGATTTTAATACCCTTAATTGAATAATTTTCTGAAAATTTTCAGTTAAACGCCTACGATCCGAAAAAAAATAGTGGTTTCATAAAACCACTCAATGATTTTTAACGCTGATTGTTTTTACATTACTTTTTAACACCCATTTGTTTATTTTAATTTTTAACGCCTGTTTTTAGAGAATAGACCTGAACGCCATCTTATCGGCAACAAAATGCGTAACAGCTTCGCTCCTTCTCCCCCTTAATAATATTTATTAGACATTTTTAATTTATAGGGTGTCTCGAAATTGATATGACAACGATCCTTGGAAATAAGCAAACTTATACTTAACTAGCTATAAGTTAGTTTCAGGACCAAATCATTGCTATTTATTTCTGTTAATTAAGATAGACATAAAGAGAAAGTTGGAGATGAAAACCGAGTTGTTTATTTGCAACTGAGATTAATTACAGTCTATATTATTATTATTATTAACGATGATGAATGCCTTTGCTCTTTACTCTATTCGTATTACAATCATATAGGAAAAATCTGGTGTGACTTTCACTTAACTTCGGTAATTTGAAAGTTGTTTAGATTACGGCAGTACATTAGAATTCGAGATGTAAATTTTATAAATATAGAAAAATATATACACTGTGTGGTGCAAAAAAGTGCAACATTTTTGTTTCTTCTTCAAAAGGCCTCTTCTAATCTACGCTAATGATACTCTAATTTAAGGTTGTTCGGACATTAAAGCACTTTGTTAGATTAAAAGTTAATTTTTTAATATGTTATTAATCACTATCACATAGGTATAAAATAAAATTTTGAAGCAGATCTGCCGAACGGTTATAGAGTAATTAATTTTAAAAAAATTGAAATTTAACATTTAGTCTATGGGGAATGTCAACAAAACGCACACATATCGAATTATATAGCCACCTCTGCAATAGATACAAAAACAAAGAATTTACATTTTATCAATTCACTTCCGAGTAATACGTTAAAAATAAAATCAAAAGTTTCTGCCGCAAAAAATTCTCCAAAATGACAGTCGCCAATATTTAAAAAATGAGAAAGTCACGAGACTCAGACCAGTCTAGCAAGGTCGCATTAAATAATACTCTTTTCTCGCTGTCAGTTACATTTTTTTCCATTTTACGATATTTTTTCTAGCAAATGCGTGTCGCTTCCTATACCAAGGTTCGCGGGATTCGAGTCCCAGGTAGCCCGATGATTTTATTTAATCCATTTGGATACCAAATGGCTTAAATAAGAATGCATGGGCCACAAATAAATATATATCATTAAAATATTAGTATCGTTACGAGTTACCGAGAAGGTGTGAGTGTGAATGGAAAAAAGTGTGTGTTTAAAAAAAAAATCGCGTTTTTAATCTTAACTTAATAATTGGAAAATGGGAAATCAATAGATGCATGTTAAAAACTGGAGAACAATATTTATTTAGTAATTGAAGATTTGAATCATTTTAAATTATTTTAAAAATTTATATTTTATCAATTTAAAAATTGAATAATTAAATCTCACAATTATTATTTTATAATTCGTCATATATATTAAATTTCCTATTTTTGTCGTCACGGGCTTTGACGTCACGGCTTGTAACGCGACATGCTGATAAACGAGCGAACAAATTTGAGGCCATCAAATAAAAGTTTCACTTTAAAAAATACAATAGTAAAAAGAATGCATCAAATATAATTTTAAGCATGTTCATCTGGTCTTAAGGAAAATGAGGAATTCTAGTTAAATGATACGACAAATTTCATTTTCGAATGAATTCTTTTTTTTTCTTTTTTCAAACATTTCCTCGCCATTTAAGTTGATTGATTTTTAAAAGATAGGTCTTAATTAGAAGAAGAATAAATGAGGTGAAATATATCATCAAGAGAGAAAAACGGGAAAAGTTTCGCGCTCGATGGCCTTAATGACTGGTAGAACATCTCAATTAATTCGACTTGAGTCTTGATTCAATTTCAACTTCCTTTTTTTTTTTTTATCTTCAGAATCAATACAATTTGAGAGACAGAGATTTGGTCTGACTTTATTTCCATCGATTGAATTTTTCTTTTTTTTTTAATCCATTAGTTGGCCATTGGTCCTCATGCATATAGTCGGGGAAGGGGGGGGAATCGATTAACTCTTGTAGTCTAATGACGCTAATAAACCAAGACTCTAAGGCCTATTGGGAAAGTCTCCGGCGTGAAAAACAACGAGTAATTAAATGTACTGTTTGTTTTCTATAAATTATTATAAACTACCAGCGCCGCCCGCCTTCGGCGGACTTCACGCCTGGCCGGGAGGCTTTACCCTCCAGGCTGGACCACCCTCCAGCTAGGGCGGGTCCTTGCCTTTTCCTCTTTTTTTTAACACACACACTTTTTTTCATTTTCTCATTCAGACGATCTTTTCGGCAACTCAGGCCATATAAGACTTTTAAGATATCAGTTATTGTTGAAAATAGCAGGAAGAAGAAAGAAAAGCATGTTTTTCATTTATTTAATACCCATTAGGCTGACGTTTCGGTCTCGGTCGAGACCATCTTCAGAGCTGTCAATATGGGATAAATATTATAAACTCAATCATATTATTCATAACTAGAGCCCGGATTTTTATGCAGCAAAAACCGCTAAATATGCCATATAATATGCAGTAAAAGTATTAAAATATGCAGCCAAATATGCAATATATTTATGGCAAAAATATTAAGTAAATGGCTTCAAATTAAAGGTAAATCATGATTTCTACTGATGTAAAACTAATAGTGTTTTATTTTTGGAAGGAAATAATTAAAAAAAAAAAAAAAAAACAGAGCAATCCATTGCGAAATTTTTGAATCAAACGAGGACCCCTGTTTTGGCATTTTTTTCTTTAATTAATTTGACTTCGAACTATGGAACACGACTAAGGGTGAATCCAGAGGTGTTTCTCGGGGGGGGGGGGGGGGGGTAATCTGGTGTGACTCGTCGCACAGCACACTATTTTTCCTTAATTTCGGTAATTTAAAGGCGCATTCTGTACTTGTTTGCCAGAATATAAATACAAATCAAATTTTTAAGTATTAATTTTTAAAATTTTACATTAAAAATAAATTTTTTTTTTTCGAAAAAAAGTATTTTTTTTAAGTCTCGGGGGGGGGGGGGGCAATTACCCCCTTTACCCCCCCCCCTTGTATCCGTCCTTGAACACAACTGACTTGATATTCATTCAACGAAAATTCTAGAAAAACTAAATTTATTTCTTAAAAGAGGATATAAAGAATAAAAAATATATGGTAGTTATTTATTTTTTACAATGTAATAAAGGATTTAAATTTTTTTTTTTTTTTTGTTTTTAGAAAAAAAAATTAAAAAATTGAAATAAAATGAAACTTTTACTGAAAAAAATTTAAAATATCCAAAAAGTCTTAAATATGCAACTTTATGCAATATTGACCAAATATGCAAAAATATGCAATATAGAATTTGAACCCTAGCTCCAAGGGGGCATGATTCGGATAGAAAATTGGTTTTCAGTGACGTACCTATTAGCAAATAGAATATGCAATTGCATAGGAATCCGGGCTCTATTCATAACCCATAAATATAAAACAATATACTGAGGTTTAAAACAATTGAGTATATTTACGAAAGAGTAACAGTCATATGGTGCGTTCAATCGACTATTTGGTATCCAAATGGCTTAAATAAAATCATCGGACTACCTGGGGTCCGAACCCGAGATTTTGGTAGCACGCTAACCTATACACTAACCCCCGAGGGCGCCTTTTCTTCTTAATTATGTAAAAAAAATTATTATTTTTCCATTCCAATTCAGTGCTGCTTGAGGATTTGTTTACATTCATGGAATACACAAATGGAAAGAATACATAAATATTTCTCTATACATATGGGAGAAATAGTAACTTTAGGAATTAATAACTCAAAAAGTTATAGGAATTTCGGGATGAAAATAAATTTTCCTGTAATCCAGAGAAGGTCCCTTAAGCATATAAAATTTCATTTCAAAATTCCAACGGGAAGTTGCCTAAATAGACCGTGACAGATAGACGGACATTAGTGTATTATATATACAGATGATGAATTCCCTCCTTCCTTCTCCCACTTAACTAAGAGGTGTCAATATTGATATCCTTTATTCTCTTTTTCTTAGACACCGTTGGCTATGTAAGGTGTCAGTTAAAATAAATACAATTTTAGATCAAACAAAATTTAAGAATTGAATATAAGCTTTTTTCAATCAATCAATATATGCTTTACTTTCTCTTAGCTGAAGAGACAGAAAGAAAGTATTGGATGCATGTCAAACTATGTCGAGATGGCTATACAAGTTTTGACGTCCCCTGGGTCCTGCAAAATGGTCTTTCGGTTTGTCAAAATAAAGCTACGAGGTTGAAATTTTATATTTAAGTTAGGCACCACCCTGAGGTGTAAAAATAAGCTTTTGAACAAAATCGATCAAAGAGTACTAGTACTTTACTGATGTACTTTTTCAGTTTTTTTTTTCGATTTTCTCAAAATTCGCTCAAACGATTTTGTTTAAAATTCAACAATCAATTATTTTTTAGATGCTCTTTAGAATGTATATTCTCATTTTGCCATTGAAATTGTTAAAAGCACACTTTACTCTTGTACTTCATAGGAGAAATGGTTGCCAAGGTTTCATCTTGAATTCTAATATATAGGCGGAAACTAAATATACGTCGACACAAGCACAGAACATAACTTAAGATAAGATAATGTTGTGTGCTGTGCGAACCAGTCATACCAGATTTTTTTCACACCCCCAAGGTGTTGCGCAAGCTTTGTAAACAAATTTGACTTGCAAATATTTAATCCTTAACTTATATCTATTTTGAAACTAATATATAATATTTACTTTCCTCTTCAGAGACGTCAGGTGTTCACACCTGGGACTACAAATATTCTTAGAATTTGATTGAACATAAATAATAATAGGGTTGAATATTTCTTCCAGTAAGATGGATTTGATTCTCAAGTGTATAGAGGAATGAAAAGAATTAAAAAAAAAAAAAAACAACCAGGAGCCCCCCTACGGCGGACCTCGCCTTTCCTTTCCTATTCCTACACTGTAAAAAAAAATATGAATTTTCAATCATTTTCATATACTTCGGTGATTTAATATTAATACACCCAGGATATGAAATAAAATTAATATAAAAGTTTATGAACAAATTACCAACTTTTAAACTTATCTTTTTCTTTGTGTGCCGCCAAATTTTGAAATCGTTAAAAGTGTACCGCGACAAGTTGAGAATCACTGGTCTAAACGTTCTCAAATAACTCGACTACCTCAAGGAATATTATTTTATAATTATTTTAAGGAAACTTGAAATTATTCTTTTAAAATTTATTTCACAAATCTAAATTTATTAAATTCTGGTTTGAAATTCGCGCTCTAAACTATTTAAATATTTATGAAGTATATTAAAATCATATCTACTAATTAAATAATTTTTATAAAGTAATTCAACTAAATAGCTATAAAAATAAAAATTAAAATTAACAATTTTTACAAAAATATAGATATATATTCTCATTTTGCTCTCAAAATTGAAGCACACTTGTACTTCAACAAAATATAAATATTTTTCTATGCATATATTATAAATTTTACATGTTGACACAAAAAATCTGGTGTAACAAGCACTGAAGGCAAGAGAAATTTGTGTGCTGTGCGAGCAGTCACACCAATTATCTATCGCATTAATAATACAATAATTGAGGAAATAAAGATCATTAAAATAAATGATAGTCCAAAAATGAATTAATAAACATAAAAAGCATCAATGTACAAACAACATAAATAAATTCATTGATTCCCATCCCGCCCACTCCGATAAGATCTTTCTTCACAAAGTTCCCCTTTAATATAATGATCGATAAACGCATACTTATGATTATTTTATTTTGAATACGAATAATACATAATAAAAAGTTATGTATATAAATTTATGTGAATATATAATAAGCTGTACATGCATAAAATATAAGATATTTAATTATTCCCAAGCTTCTCAAACTCGAAGGTACTTTAATTAGGATTGAGATGACTAAACAAACTAGGATTTCACTAACTAAATATAATGGTGTCCTATTAAATTTATATTACGTTTTAAGCATCCCAGGGTTAGTTTACTCGGGAAGCTTTGAAAATGAACACATTAACAAACGCATAATATCACTTTTTTCCTTTTTTTTTTTTTATTTAATTTAAAGGACCTATCCTAGGGGGTAGCGATAAATAAAAATCAAAATTACATATTTTTTGTGTGTGGTATTATTATTATTAACGGAGTTTTTAATTATAAACCACATTTTGTAATTATTTATTAAAAATACGACTACTTATTCTACATTCGTTTTTAAGTACTGTGCACTTGCTCCGGCACAAGTAAACTAACCTCTAAGAGACACTGTCTCTCCACGATAAAAATAATTGGTGGAAGAGAAAGGTCAAAGAGTATATATAAATTAATAAACATCCAAATAACAAAGGCCCCGGGCTTGGTGTAGAAGGTAGCGTGCCTACCTTGTATACCAAGGGTCGCGGGTTGCAGGGGGGCCTGGCAACGGAGAAGAGCAACAGTCACCACAATCGTTGCGTTTAAGTAATGCTCGGAATTGGTGACCCCCGGCAATCAGCGTGTGGAACGCCCCCCCCCCCCCCGGTAGCCATCGATACTATGTATTTTCAATTAAATAAATAAATTTATCACCCCTAAATTGCCTCTGTAGCCGAAAAGGATTTAAAAAAAAAAAGGATTGCGGGTTCAGCCCCCAGGACTGAAGTTAGCAATATATACATTCATCCTCATCAAGTTAACCACTATCATCACATCAAGTGCTTACATAAAAAAAATAGTCAAACAAAACTCAAAACTAGGAACCGACCGAAGTTTCGGTTTCGGCCAAAAACCAGACGAAATCTGAAAAAGATGGAAACAGACTCGCCCACAAAAAAAAAAAAAAAAGGTAATATGATATGAATTATGATTTTTGTATAGGAAATACAAATTTCTGTTTCGGCTGAAACTAAGAATGAGGCCGAAATTTGGTTTCGGTTTCGACTGAAAATCTTGTTTCTGTCGGACCCTAGTCAAAACACTCCACGATAAAAATAATTGGTGCAAGAGAAAGGTCAAAGAGTATATATAAATTAATAAACTTCCAAATAACATCAACAAAAAAGAAAAGCTTAATAAAATGTGTAACATTGTGTTATAGTCCAAGAGCTGGCTACAAAAATGGGCAAGAGTTTTCTGAAGGCTAATATTTTCAGAATAGGTTGCATCTTAGTGATGGAAAGATACTCTAGAGTCAGCACTTCCAGTACCGGGGCCTTTAGCGAGAATAAGCCGGTAGAGTTGCGGGAAGATGGTTTTTCGCAAATATCTCGAAAAGTAAACGGTTTTTCGTAAAAATTCATCTATACAAAAATAAACGAAATTAAATTACAAACAAAAATGGTCTAGTACATGTTCACGCTAAAGTGAATGGTTCGGGAGATATAGAGGGGTAAAATTTATAATTAATTTAAAAGGAGACACTGAGATAGAGAAATATTTATATCTTGTTACCATGACAACCATCAAATTTTACCCTCTATATCTCTCGAACCGTTCATTTCAGCGTGAGTATACACTGTAAAAAAAATTTTGATGATTTTACAATTTTTTTGTTGTAAGCAAATTTCCAAGACCAATAGATACTAAATTTACTATACAGTTGAATTATATTTTTACAAAACTCTTTGCAAAAATCGTTTACAAATGTGTGGTAATTTTACTAATATTTAGCAATTTTCGAGTCCAAATGTCTGGTAATTTTACTAATATTTAGCAATTTTCGAGTCCAAATGTTGGTAATTTTACTAATATTTAGCAATTTTCGAGTCCAAATGTGTGGTAATTTTACAAATATTTAGCAATTTTACAATCCAAATGTTTGTAATTTTACTAATATTTAGAAAAAAGAAAAAAAAATTACGACTGGACCCATAGGTTATTGACCTTTAGGGGACGGGACGGCTCTACCTGGATGGAGTGAAGTAAATATTTTTATTTAATGAAAAATTCCTCCAGGATTTGAACACTGACTTTTTTTGTAGAAGCCTGCTGCTTAGTTCATTTGACCATCGAATCACCTGTTAACTAATTATCTATCTCTGCTATTTGGCATTCAAGTATGACCTCATTGTAAACTATTTTTACTAAATAATAAAATAAAAAATAAACTTAAAGTTATCTTAATATTATTATTTTTTGTATTATTATAACTTAAATAAATCCTTATAGTGCCAAAAATGTCTTTATTAAGAAAGCTAAAAAGCAGTCGAAACAAAGTCGGCCATGTTGGCAGCCTTAAAAGGAAAATTACTATCCCCTTGTATTGTAAAATTAGAAACCTTTTTGTAAAATTACAAACCCTTTTCTAAAATTACAAACCGTGTTCTAAAATTACAATGCCGTTGTATTGTAAAATTAGAAATCGTATGGTAAAATTACAATATTTACCCCCTCAAAATTCGAGAAATCGCAATCAGCTCTGTTAATTAAATATCTAATTTCAGATTATTAGTGCGAAGCAGATTCACTTAAATTCTTTGGACATGGGTACAATAGCTCTGTTCCCATTAATGTGACGTGCAATTTTCTCCCTAATTAACAACACCCCTAATTTGTTCCATAACTATTAAGTATTCCCGTAACAACGTGAACTCGACGGATTTGGACTCTATGATCAACTGTGAGTCCAATGGTGATAATTGTTTCGAAACATGCGGTCCCCCCTAAAACCCCCCTCAAAATTCGAGAAATCGCAATCAGCTCTGTTAATTAAATATCTAATTTCAGATTTAATTAGTGGGTCAGATTCAGAATTAAATTTGATTTTTGGACGCTTATGGGCTACACAATAGCTCTGTTATTTCAATCGTGACGTGGCATTTTCTCCCTCAATTGCAGGTTATTTGGAAAGCTGGATGAGCTATCAGAAAGAGCAGAATCTCCTCTAAAGTTTGCGCCCATAATCATCGCGCTAGGTCATTCCGTTGCGGAGATATTCAAGAAACAGTTTTATCATTTATCTGCTTCGCAATAAAAAAAAAAAATTTTCATCAAAAACGTGAACTCGACGGATTTGGACTCTATGACCAACCGTGAGTCCAATGGTGATAATTATTTCGAAACATGCGGTCCCCCCTAAAACCCCCCCCCTCAAAATTCGAGAAATCGCAATCAGCTCTGTTAATTAAATATCTAATTTCAGATTTAATTAGTGGGTCAGATTCAGAATTAAATTTGATTTTTGGACGCTTATGGGCTACACAATAGCTCTGTTATTTCAATCGTGACGTGGCATTTTCTCCCTCAATTGCAGGTTATTTGGAAAGCTGGATGAGCTATCAGAAAGAGCAGAATCTCCTCTAAAGTTTGCGCCCATAATCATCGCGCTAGGTCATTCCGTTGCGGAGATATTCAAGAAACAGTTTTATCATTTATCTGCTTCGCAATAAAAAAAAAATTTTCATCAAAAACGTGAACTCGACGGATTTGGACTCTATGATCAACCGTGAGTCCAATGGTGATAATTATTTCGAAACATGCGGTCCCCCCTAAAACCCCCCCCTCAAAATTCGAGAAATCGCAATCAGCTCTGTTAATTAAATATCTAATTTCAGATTTAATTAGTGGGTCAGATTCAGAATTAAATTTGATTTTTGGACGCTTATGGGCTACACAATAGCTCTGTTATTTCAATCGTGACGTGGCATTTTCTCCCTCAATTGCAGGTTATTTGGAAAGCTGGATGAGCTATCAGAAAGAGCAGAATCTCCTCTAAAGTTTGCGCCCATAATCATCGCGCTAGGTCATTCCGTTGCGGAGATATTCAAGAAACAGTTTTATCATTTATCTGCTTCGCAATAAAAAAAAAAATTTTCATCAAAAACGTGAACTCGACGGATTTGGACTCTATGACCAACCGTGAGTCCAATGGTGATAATTATTTCGAAACATGTAATCCATTCTTTTGGACACCAAATATATGTTGACACGAAAAATGTGAATTTTAAAATGTAAAATTTATAAATATAGAAAAATATTTATATTTTGTTATCATGAGAACCATGGATCCTATGTTTCTATGAAGTACAAGAGTAATGTGTGCTTCAAAATATTTTAAGGGCAAAATGAGAATATACATTTCAAAGATCATCTAAAAAAAATTTGATTTATGAATTTTAATCAAAATCGTTAGAACGAATTTTGAGAAAATCGAAAATAAAAAAAACTGAAAAAGTACATCAGTAAAGTACTAGTACTTTTTGGCCGATTTTATTCTAAAGCTTCGTGTCACGTGCCAGGGGGGGTACTTTAATTAAATATAAAATTTCAACCTCCTAGCTCTTTTCGTTATTGAGATATTTTGTTCACAAAACACACCCATTCCCACCCCCGCCCCACCCCCCACCGAGGCAGACAATGTTGCATAAACCATTTTTTGGACTCAGGGGATCTCAAAACGTGTATATCCATCAAAATCTCGACATCAAATTTATTACATGAAATCAAATATTTTCTATATATATATAATTTTTATTTTTATGTATAGGTAAGAGAAAGTAAAAATGGATTTTCGCGGTTTTCTCTGAAACCGTTAGCTGTACATAAAAAACTGATAAATGTTATTATGTGCATTTTTTATAGATCTACAACTTTTATATAACACCCTTTTGTATATAATTTATATTTAACAAGATAAATAAATAAAATGAATATTTTTTGATTTTTTTTTCCATTTTCAGGGCCTTTGGGGCACTCTTTCCCCTTATCCGATTGAGCTGAAATTTTACACAGGTTATTTTTTTTGGCAATGGCACCAAACTAGTGGGTAGCGTCAAAAAAATCCCAAAAAAAATTTTTCCCCAGTAGTAGCTAGAGCCACCCTAATGGTACATACATCGTACATATTTATCTTATGTTTAATATACTCCCACCCGCAGAACTGCGCCAAAGAGCATCCTTGATACTTGTATGTCTCATTTGTTTTAATTTGCTCATGTTTTATAAAGGGAAAATTTAAAAAAAAACCCTCATAAAAAATAAAAACAAGTTTCTATTCCAATCCCATTGAGTGCGCGCGTCTAAGAATTTTATCCCTCAGAGACTCGACACCAAGACCTACACTGATTTCTTGATTATTGATCCCAGGATAAATAAATAAATTAAAATCAATTATCCCACCCAATGCAACATATTCACGGAACACAAGAGAGGCATCTTCCCAGCATCCCTATGCTGTTCAGATCACGACTAACAGAACAAAACAATTTCATTCTTCCTTTGTCCCCATGACCTCCCGTGATTGGAACAAGCTCCCTGCGTCTATCTTCCCCAAAACCTACAATCTTCAGACTTTCAAGTCTAACCTCAACAGGCATCTTCTCAGTTCCCGCAGTTGAGTTTCCCCTTTATGCTTCTCCTTTTGTTTTTATTTTCTTCCTGGCTGCATGTGACTATTGGTCATTATAGGTCTTCGGACCTTATGCACCCATTCCAAAAAAAAAAAATAAATAAATAAATAAAAACTTTCTCTTTCTATACTGTGTATATATTAATAGAAAGTAAAAATCATATCGATTCATTTCACCTTTCCACTCGAAACTAAAATAAAGTTCTGTAGCCTGTGTTCGTAAAATAAATAAACGAATCAGAAAAGGTTATATTGACTTTTTTTTTATAGGCAAATACGAGGGGGTTAATTAATAATTTAATTAATTTATTATTTAAATTTTTGCAGCAAAATCTCGTAATTAAATTAAAAGGATTTTTCTAAATTAATTTTTTTTACTAGGATTTGAATTAATATCCAAAAAAAAAAAAAAAAAAAAAACATTGTTTTATTTTAAACATAAATTTAAAAGCTTTTTGAAATTATTAAATTACGTTTGCTTAAGTTTGGTATAGGGAGATCTATAAGCAATAAAATATTTTTTTTTATATCAGTTATATACTAGCCGCACCGCCCGCCTTGGGACCCTTGTCTTTGCTTAATCATGGCATTCAATTTATTGAATATATAATTCGCTAATGTCCGTCTCTCTGTCTGCCACGCTCTATATGACCAACTTCCCGTTGAAATTTTGAAATCAAATTTTATATGCTTAAAGAGAACCTTCTAGAGATTACAGGAATATTATTTTCCTCCCGAAATTCCTATAACTTTTTGAGTTACTAATTACTAAAGTTACGATTTCTCTTATAGGAAATGTATGAGAAAACATTTATGTATTTTTCTATGAATTAAACAGGCAAAACATTTTGATGATTTTTGTGTAGGAATCAAATTACATACCCGAGTCGAAATCGAACGCCTGGTTTGAGTCTACAAAACCTCAGAATCTAATTGTTGTCTAAGTAGACTTAACAGAATCAAACTAGGATTTGAAAGCATGGTTTCTATGGAAATTTGATAGTCTGGTTTGGTTCTAACAAGTCTACTATATGTCCCTTTTTGACAAGTTTAGACTCAGACCAGGTATTCAAAATACTAGTTTAAGTCTACCAGATCTACTATTACGACTAGCAGTATTGAATGCTGGAATCCTAGTTTAGGCCTATGAATTCTCATTTAAAATTTGTTTATATACATATATACAGAGTGACAAAAAAGTTCTGATAATTTTGTTAGATTAGCAAAGAGGGTATGCTTGTTTTTGGCAATGAGAAAAATAACTTTTTAGAGTGTTTTTCTTCAAATATTTCGAAGTCATTAAATAGCACTTCACCGCTGATGAAGAAGTCCTATTAAAATGCCATCGAAATATTTGAAGAAAACACTCAAAAGTTATTTTTTCTCATTGCCAAAAACAAGCATATCTTGCTAATTTATACAACTTGGCACTCCACATTCCGAAATTTTTTACTTTTCTCTTACATCTATATATGTTAATATATATAGAGAGAAAGTATTGGATTCATGTCAAAAATTTGATGTCGAGATTTTGATGGATCTTCACGTTTTGAGGTCCCCTGAATCCAAAAAAGTGGTTTTCGCGACATGGTCTGTTTTTTTGATGTTTTGATGGATCTTCACGTTTTGCTCTTCATTTCGCTACAATTAAATTCTTAAATAAAAAGGAAAATCAAATTATTCTTTAATAAAAAGTAATATTTTTTGTTTAAAATATCAATTTTCTTTAATTCGAGAATAAGTTAACATATCTTTAAAAAAATTTAAAAACGTCAATCTGCCTCTTCGTGTCGATTCCAATATTTCTGGAGATTCATTACTGAAATTATTTTAAAGAAAATATGGATGTAAAAATAAGTTTTCCATCTCTAAAATAAATCACATTTAATTTTTATCTTGACTGTATATGTAGGCCTATACCATCAGCTATCACATGTGGGAAAATATTTTCTTTCCAGTAAGAACTTCTTTTGCCCTCTCTGGAAATGTGAAAAATATATAAATTAATTTTATAAATTTATAATCTTTTTTAATTTGTCTTCTTACCTTTCAAACATGACATGAATGGCCAATGTCAGGGGCGTATATAGAAATTTTTTTTCCTTGTATTCATTTATTAAAATTAAAGTGGCTTCTTCAGGCCAATGTGTTTTTACAACTAAAATTTATACATGAATATAATTGAAAAAATTAAATAGAATATAAGATTACATCTATATAAAAAAAAAATAAAAATAAAAAATAACAGCTAACCTTATCATTTTTAGTTTTGGCTTGTTTTTATAACGTTGACCCTTAAATAAATAAAAATAATTAATAATAATAAAGAAAATTAATGAAAAAAAATGAAAATAAAACTTAAAACTTACTTCTTTTATCGATAATAAATCCAAATATCCAAGGAATGAAAGAAAATGAAAGGTGGTCATCTACTAAAGCTTTGAGCGCTGAGATCGCACTGTTTTTAATTTTTGCCCTGAGAGGATTAGAAGATTAAAACCAGTACTTCCAGAGTCAAAATCGAACGCCTGGCTTGAACCTTCTAGTCCTCACATTGAAGACTGCAAGGTTGTCAAGCCAGGCGTTCAAGTACTGGTTTGAACCTTCAAATTCTCCTGGTAGGTTTAGTAGGCTTTAACCAAATTTTAATACTATCAAATAACGAAGGGTTGAGGACTAAAAAAGGTTCAAACCAGGCGTTCAAGTACTGGTTTGAATCTTGCTTCTCCGTAGGGTAGAATCAGTAGGCTTTCAGCAAAATTGTAAATAAATAACATCCTATCAAATAACAAGGGAATTCAGGACTTTAGGGAGGTTCAAACCAGGGCGTTCGGATTTCGACTCGGGTAAACAAAAATATTCTAAATTTAATCTTTGCAAAAATCGTTTACAATTGTATTGTAATTTTCGAAAGCCTTGTGAAAATTAGAGTGAGAATTGATGGTAATTTTAGAAAGCAATTTGACATGAGGGGAAAAAAACTTGTCTCTTGAAGGATTTGAACCTCGAGCTTTTGGTCTTGCATCCATTCATATAAATAGAACTTGTACGACGCCTTTACCATCTCGACTGACTTTGCTATAGAAGACCATACTTATTTAAGCTACTTAATTTGACATATTTATTAATCCTAAACTGTAAAAAAAACTTGATTTTAGAGCGTGTTTTGGAATACCGAATTCACAAATTTCCTTGTAAATGATAACTTGACTATGCATTTTTCTACTAAATTTACAAATTTATAAGTTCGAATACAACAAGAAAACAATTTAAAATTAGCAATTTTCTTCAAAAATAGAGTATATATTGTAATTTTACCATACAATGTATAGTAATTTTGTTGTAATAATTTAGTTAGAATTATAACAGCAAATATATTGTAATTTTATAAAGCAGTTTGGGATTAATAGAACCATGACAAATTGGTGAGGGGGGCAATATGTCTTTTATTTCATTTATTTTTAAAAATAAAATCTTTTTAAATTAAATAAAACATTGTGTGGTTTTATGAAACCACGATGCAAGCGAAACTTTTTTCGGATCGTGAAGCGTTTAAGTGAAAATTTTCAGAAAATTATTCAATTAAGGGTATTAAAATCGCGTTTTTAATCTGAATTTCCATAACAATGAAAAATGGGAAACCAATAGACGCATGTTAAAAACTGAGAACTATATTTTTTTAGTAATTGAAGAAGATTTGAATCATTTTAAATTATTTTAAAAATTATATTTTATCAATTTAAAGAAATTAAATCTCCCAATTATTTTTTTATAATTCGTCATATATATTAAATTTCAAACTTCCCTATTTTTGGTCGTCCGCTGTTTTTTGTGACGTCAAGGGAACAAGTGTTGTTGAGCGGATGTCATGGATTGTAACGCGACATGGTGATAAGAAACCAAAAAATTGTATCGATATACAAAAGTTTCTATTTTAAAAAAATTAAAAAAAATAAGAAATTCATTTTTTTAACAAAAATATTTAAATAATATAATATATAGACCCTATTGTATTTCTAATTCCTAAAAACCCTTTAGGAATTTCAAATAATAAAATTTAGATAACATGAAAACTTGAGACTATCCTTCGAAAAAATAAAAATAAAGAAAATTAAAAACATTTCCTTCAAATACAAAAAAGTAAATGTGAAAAAATAATATACAGATTTTATCATTATTTAAGTTATATTATAGTAGTGTTGGGTAGCGAGGATGCAGTCAAAGAGGTTTTGGACCAAAGAAAAACACCAATTCCAGTAATATGACGTTTCATTAATAGGACTAATAGGAACTGTTTATCGGTGGCAAAATCTTGTAAAAAATTTTTACCCAAAACGTTGTGTAATGAACCTCTAATCGGTAAAACCGGTTTTTTTTTTGAAAGTCGGTAAAAACTATTTTTCGGACGGGAAAAAATTCGGTTCCGCGAAAATGTTCCGCATTTGGCAAAAAATTTTGGTTCCGCGAAAAAACAAAAAATGTGCTGCGGCGGCAAACTTTGTTCCGCGCGGCAAATTGGCGTCTCTGCAAAAAGCGGTAAAAATATTTTTGTTGGACTGGTGGATTTTTTGGTTCCGCGAAAAACAAAATGTGCCGCGGCGGCAAACTTTGTTCCGCGGCGAAAAAAAATTGCGCCCTGAAAAAAGGTAAATATTTTTCTAACAAGAAAAAAATTCCGGTTCCGCGAAAAAAACGCCGCGGCGACAAAGGCAAAAATGGCGTCTCAAAAAAAAGGTAAAATATTTTTTCGGACGGGGAAAATTTTGGTTCCTCGGGAAAAAAAATGCGGCGGCAACTTTGGTCCGCGGCGACAAATTTCTGTGCCGCGGGCGGTAAAAAATTTTTACCGATCAATTTTCATAAAAACTGTTTTTTTCATTATCAAGAGGCCGTAATGAAAATCCATTACCGTCCAGCCCAGTTTCGACGAAAATTTTATTTGCCATCTTCAGAAGTCGTTCCAGAATTTTCCATGTTTTTTTTTTTTGGGGGGGGCCCTCAGCCCCCTTCCCTATTTACCCCTCTGATTTCAGTCACGTATATTTTTTAATATGCCGAAATACCGGATAATAGTTAAGAAATAAATGCTCCCTAGATTAAATAAATATTTTTCGAGAATTGAACAGATTTGCCCATACAAAATTATCATATCTAAATCGAAATATCTAAATTATTATATTTATTATTTTTAGTAAAATAAATTCATCTGTTCATTATTATTTATAGGTATTATTAATAATCCCCTTTCCATCCCGTGGCCATAAAGTTAGATATTTTGATAAATATCATTAGTGATAATCTAAAAACCAAGGAGAGTGGGTTCAGACCAATGAATTTATTTAAATCATTTTGATATCAATTGGAATAAATAAATATGCCCCGACTCCAATATACAATATATCGTAATTAAGTCAATAGGACTTAAGATGCCGAATTAGACTTGGGAAAAAAATAAATAAAAAAAATATAAACACGTATATTATAAATGACTAGCAGAAATAGCGAGTAAAAGCTTTACCAGCGTCACTTGGCCTTTTTCTTAAGGGAGAGGGAGGGACAAATCTAATTTCCGGCTTGTCACCCTCGTCTTAACTTCGATGCTCTTATGCGATCAGCCCAATCTTCCTTTCAAAATGGCTCGATGACATTCTTAAGTTAATCCTTGGTGGAATCTTTGCCCTTTTTTCATTTCATCCGGACTTGCCCCTAATCTTAGGCTTATATAAAACTAAGAAGGAATTCATAAGAAATTCTCTAGTTTCTCTAGTATACACAAAATATTATCTGTCCACTTAAGAGAATTCTCCTAATCTGTTTTTAATGAATCTCAATTCAATATGCATCTATTTATCATATGATATTAAAACCTGTATGAAATCCTTATTAAGCTGAAAGGAAGGGGAGAAGCAGCCAAAGAGAAAAGATTTGGAATGCTTAACAATATTCCGGAGACATTTCGGTGCATTTGTTTAAACGTCTCCGGAATATTGTTACGCATTCCAAATCTTTCTCTTTGGCTGCCTCTGCCCTTCTCTACATTATCATCACAGCCACCACTTCTTCCTTATAAAGCATTTGTAAACCTTGAATGGGGGGGGGGATCTTATGACACAATAGTAAATCTTTAAAATAAAATTTTTTACTGTTTTATTTTCATGAAATGAGGGTGCTTTTTATCAACAAGAGCCATAGTAGGGCTAATTAATCTTGTTGATGATATTTTAAATTAATTGATTCACATTAACCTAGACAATAATTTGTTTGAAAGAGATGCATAAATTCTTTTTTGAAAGATTTATTTTTATTTTTTTTATTTACTTTATCATAAGTACACATCAATTGTGTCTATAGAATACAAATAGAAATATCTATAAATAAATAAAATTCTAAAAAGTTCTCTTTTATAAATTATAATGCAAAATTTCCTTTAAACCCTTTAAAAATAAAACTGCTCATTTAAATTTCAATATTGATTTTACTAAAACATCTCAAAATTATTCTTACATAAAAACTTTATCATCGATCTCCATGAGTGCAAAAAAAGAGAATTCTTTTTTTACTTAATAATAAATATGCGACATATTGTGACACCTATGAAAAAAAAAACGATATTGACTTATACATGTATGATTTATGATGTTAAAGGATATCGGTAAAAAGGAAACATTTAAAATTCAAAAATAATAATAATAATAATAATAATATTGTACATAATATAGGGCCTACGATATAAATCTAGATACGGAAAAGGAAGGAAATGATTAGAGCAAGTTTGAGAAACTTTTTATTGCCTTTTATCTATAAAGGTTGGTACTAAAATAATAGTCTAAATTTAATTAGCCTCTTGAAGAACCCTTCAAGGGTGATCATCTACCTGTTATCAGCATCCATAAGTCTTAAGATTATTCCCTTTATATCTTATTAAGACATTTTCGGAAATAGAATTTTATAAAGAGATTTAAACTTTTCTTTGCAATTATATGAACATAAATGTTGCTTCGTAGGATTGTTGAGAAAATTCTTAAAGGACCTATTTTGAAATTTTAAAGAGAATTCAATTGAGTAACACATTTGATTTGATGAGACGATTAATACAAACTGTAAAAAAAATGCATATCCATCAAAATCTCAACATCGAATTTTTGACATGATCGCAATACTTTCATTCTCTATATATTAATATATACTTATTGTATATAGGTAAGAGAAAGTAAATAGAGAGAATTACTGCCAACTACAAATTTAAATTTTAGGTTTACTAATTATGCAAATGAGTAGACTTTATCAGAGATTAAATTAGTGCAATTAACTATTTATTCTTGCTTCTTTTGTCATTATTGATTTTTTTTTTTTTTTAATTTTAATCTTTCCGGCATCTCAGGCCATATAGACTCTAAACCAGAGGTTCCCAACTCAATTTAACCCACGGACCACTTTTACACTTTAATTTTACCCGCGGACCACGTTAAAAATTGTTAAAATAAAGTATTTTTTCGGGGTTTCGGAGGGGGTGGGACCGCCTTTTTCGAAAAATTATCAACCACACGACTTACGGTTGCTCATAGATTCCAAATCCGTCGAGTTGATTTTTTTTTTTCTCTACCTTAAAAAGTTTTGCTTCAATATCTCCGCAACCAAATGAACTATCGCAACGATTATAAGCCCTGTTTTGAATTTTAAAGAGAAACGGTTGAAAGTAAATATATATATCGACAGGAAAAATCTGGTGTGACAAGCACAGAACACAACTTTCGAATACCTTAGGTAAGAGAAGTTGTGCGCTGTGCGACCAGTCACACCAGGGAGAAGTTTAAAGATGCATAAATGTTATATAACAAAAACTTTAAACTTTACTGCTGATTTATATCTCTTGATAAATATATTATTTAAAACAATATATTTTCCATCTGAACAATTTTACTTTAGATACTTTTCAACTCGATTGCAAATACAAACTTTTAATCAAATAAAATATCTTATTGTGGTTTGTGGTTCTCCACGAATGTATTGTGGTCTCCTTTATCGTTGAATTATAATTCTAGATGATTTAGATGGAAAGTTAATAAATGTTTTAATAATACTCTCCTTTTAACAAACAGCACTCTAACTAATTAATTCCTGGCCTAAAAAACTAATATTAATAAAACACAATAATAAATAACAATACATTTTTGTATATTTATTTGTTGCATTTTATTATACATTTGTAAAAGCTTTTATAAATTCCACCAAAAATACTATTAAATATATCCATCCATCCCCTTCCTTCCGTTTGAAATAAAATTAAATTATTTCATATAAAAATGATAACGATAAAAACATATTATGAAAATATAAATTTAATTTCGGTTTTTACTGTGTGAACTTTTCTTATCATAAACTAATATTAATTTTTTTTTGTCGTTTTTCCAAAAAGTACACACTTGACGAAAATGTTTACTAAAGAAAAATTTTTTTCTTTATCTATATGCATATAAACATTTTTAATCCAAATTTTTCTTATCAAAAATAGGATATTTCAAGAAATTTAAACCAGCCTTTTTCTATAAACCATTTTTCCTCATTTTAATCTTACGTGCTAAATTGAACAATCTTTATTGCGATAATCAGATAAATTAAAAACACAAGATTACATGTTTCAATATATCTATATTATTTTTTGGACAAACATTTTTTGAAGTGTTTTAATCTTTTAAAAAAATAATATTCTCGTCAAAAACAGATATTTGATCAAGAGTTTGGATGTTCACATGATTATTATTGCTTTTCTAACAGAAGCAAATGTTATGAGACCAAATTAAATGCTCCCTTTATTGAATTCGATTGGATTTATCTTTTCAAATAACCTGTTAACAGAAAATTTTCTACTATGCTTCGATATAAAATAAAAATACTTAGAAAGGGAACTGATTAAAACAAAATATATTCCCTCAAAAGAAAAGAAAGAGTCAGCAAATATTCTTTTGCCTTTGTTGCAAAATAATTATGCTATCAGATATTTTCCCGAGTAAAAATGATTAAAAATGATCGAGGGATCCACACGCCCGCAGCAGGTCTGCATAGTGAACCTTTAGGGACACACAGGGATATACACGCCTACACCAGGGATACATACCCCGGCACCAGGGACACACACAGTAGATCGAAAGTGACCAGAAGGAAAATGTGTCCCTGGTGCGGGCGTGTGTATCCCTGTGTGTCCCTGGTGTGGGCGTGTATATTCCTGTGTGTCCCTAAAGGTTCACTATGCAAATCTGCTGCGGGTGTGTGGATCCCTCGATCATTTTTAATCATTTTTACTCGGATTGGCTACCAATTGGTTTGAATAAATAAAAATAGTGCCAAATGACCTAGGATATCAAAATAATAAGCTTACCCCTTATAAAATACAGATCTTCATCTATCCTCGAATTTATTCTCGCAGTGCTGGGTCAGCGGACCTCACTGTCTCCCTCCATTTCCGCCTATTCTTTTAAAATACATATAACTAGAACAAAAGATGATAGTTTGGTTGCCTAACTAAAGGCGTTCATTTTTTCATAAATTTTTTTAAAGAAATGTTTTTGTTTTTTTTTTAAACATTCACACTTTTTCTCATTCACACTTACACTCACACACACACATTCACACAGTCTTTTCGGCAACTTAGGCCATTTATGACTTTTGACGATAACCGTTGTAATGAATATATCTATTGGGGGTTCAGGCATTTCTATTTAAGCCATCTGGTATCCAAATGGCTTAAATAAAATCCTCGGACTGCCTGGGGTCCGAACCCGCGACGTTTGGAATAGGAAAAGAAATAATTATTCAGAAAAAATATATATATACTACTACACTGTTCGATTTTTATTACTTTTTTTAGTAATGTTAAAATTTTAAATTAATTTTTTATCTTAGGTAATTTTTTTTTTGCTTTTTTTTATTTTTGAAATTTAATTTATTATTATTAATAAAAAAACATGGATCAATTTAATGGCAATTGTTTTGGTGAATGATTGCCACCAAAATTGCCATGTTCCTCCCCTAGTTTAAAGAACTGCCAAGGCAATTGCTTTCCTTATATCTGTAATTCGTGTGAATAGAAGCGATCGCAGGCAGTTTCCGCCTCCGTAGGTGGCACTATGAATAGACAGCCATCTTTGAATCCAAAATAGACGACGGCCATCAACGCCATCAATTGCAATTCAGACCTGGATTCGAATCCAGAGAGATTGTTTATTATTATCCCATCGGATTTCCCAAACAGAATGCCCTAAACAGCTTCAATCGTAATTCATCCTTTCAAAACCAATAATCAACTGCTATATTTAAGAAAAAAAATCTCGTAAATGCACATTCATATATTATTTACATGGATTATATTTGAATATAAAAATGTTATTAAAAATTAATATTACAACTATAAAGTAAATGATTTGCAATTAGATTATTTTCTTTTTTATTCAGTCATCTAAAAGTCTACTATTTTTACGAGTTCCTTACTTTTTCTTTAATTATAACCATAATAAAATTTTTCTAACTTTTTAATTAGGTTTCGTCCGGAAAATTAAAGAATCTTAGCTCGCTGTTTTATAAATCTAGATTAAACTTAAGTAAAAATTAATGCACTATGGAGTCTAATATTTTAAATTTATGAATTAAGAAAATATATAATTTATATTTAAAAAAGTTTAATATATTTTATATCTAATTTTTTACTTTTAATTATTATTATTTAACTTGAGACTTTTAATTTTTTTTTTCTAATCTATTTTCTTCAAATATTTATCTTGCACCAAAGTCAATGTCAAAGTTGAAGAAAAACTTTTTTTTTGAGTAGGGTGATATTTAAAAATATAAATTAAGATGAATATTTTTCCATTAAAGAAACACTTGTCGTGCCAAAGTCAATACTTTTGTCATTTGACCCAATGTCAACACTCGGCTCTTTTCTTTGTGATCCTATCAATTTGCATTAAATCATTTTTCTATCAAAATGACTGATAACCAACCAACTTGGTTAAATTTAAATATGATCGATCACCAGCTTTTATTGTTATTATACTTTATAACATCGAATTATAATGTTAGAAAATAAATTATTTCTCTATTAAGATAAAGAAAATGCAAATTTAAAAAAATGGAGTTTGGAACTTTTCCAAAAAATTAAAAATTAATTGGCCCTTGAAATAGCAGGGAGATAGAAGCCAATGACACCGAGAGCTGTTCCTTCGTTTCTTTGCTTTTCTCCATGATTAAAAATATATTTTTGAACTTGAAGAGCTTTCTTTATGAATATTTAATTCTCCTCTTCGAAGCATTTTCATTAAAGATCTAGATATTTTTATTATTATATTAAAAATAATTGCAATCATTTTTTACCTGAAATTACTCCAATCTCGACATTTGAAAATTGCTTATTTATTTATTTTTTATTTCTTTTGAACATTGTAAGTAATGGAAAATATTTTTGTCATACTAATAAGGTTTGTACGCATCCCCCATTAATTAATCCATAAATGGTTAATAAAATTAATTAAAACTTTTTGATTTTTTTTTAATTCATTCGTGAGTAAGTATGCTGGGAGTAGATGGGTCCGAGGAACAAGAGTGTCGCCGGTAGTCACTCATAACAATAAAATATTAGATACTTTTTTTTAAATTAATTTCCTTTTAAAATGTATCAAAATTTTGTGAGATAACTGTGTTGAATGAAAATAAGTAGTAACTCCAGAGGCCATTTTAGAGTCCCATTTTCGCACCGCACTTGAGCTCTCGGGTCGATTTCTTGGAGGCGCGTATCTTATCAACATAACCAATTCTCAAATATAAATATGATAATAATATAATTTCCTAATTTTGTCTCTAAATTTAATTTTATAAATGATTTTTAACTTTGCCCACCAACCATAGGTTGGGTGGCCTGGCATAGGTTCTGTGGCCTTCTTTAGGTACAATTCAGCTAAGATTACAAAGGTTGTTACATCTGTGACAATCTCAATTGAATATAACAGTTAGATTAGGTCAGTCCCTCTGCTATTCAATTGAGATTGTCACAGATGTAACCTTTGTAATCTTACCTGAATTGTACCTGAAGAAGGCCACAGAATGAGTGGCTAAAACGTTGTAAATTTTACAAATAAACCACAGTTAAGCCGAAAATCAAATTATTTTACTAATGATAACAACTGTGAAAGCCTAAACTCCAAAATATTTATTCAATTGTTTTGAAATTTTGCACACATAAACTAGAGGTAAAGGCCAAGGACTGGTTTTGCTACTTTTGGTAATTAGGACCATTAGGGGGGAGGCATATTTTTTTCTTACATAATCTATATATATTTTTTTTTATATATATTCAGAAACTAGACTTTCTCTCGAGTAAAATGATTATAATATGGTAAAAATCGAACCCTTAGGAGAGGGGGGGGAGAGTAATTTTTTTTTTCTTACATAACAAAAGTGTTGCGTTAATAGTGGGTGGGCAAAGTTGTGCGCTCGGCTTAGTCTGACCCTTTATTTATATTTGTTTTTCATTTGAGAGTTAAAATAATTTCTCATTTAAAGGAAATGTCAATTCATTAATTTATAATAATGAATTCAACCCCAAAGGACAAAAGGGCAAATTTTAACAAGTCTGAATTTTATTTTATTTTGACAAAAAATTTGCATAAATATCTCATTAACTAAATGTTTATAATCTGTCTAAAATCATTAAAACATGTTTGAAATTAATTTATCTGAAATATTCAGCCGTTATTTTTTGATTATCATAATATTTAGCGAAGAAATCGTACATCATATACTTAGGGTTTATTAATGTAACTTTATTATTATCACCTGCTTTAGAACTGGTTTGCTACTTTCATTTTGATTTCTAAATATTTTATATTAATTAAGAGAAAGATAAATTTCAAATCAACCCGATAAAGGAAGACATAATTTTAGGAACTCAAAAGATGTTTAGTATGTACATTCCTATAAAATTTAAATAAACAAATGTAATATTTTAGACTAGAGATAAGATTTCTGTAATTACGAGACCGATCCGATTATATTATTCTGATTAATACAAAAGATTTTAAGAAAAATAAATAAAGAAATAAATAATAAATCAAGAAAAAAGTTATGGTCTCCCATTGTTTTTATTATCGTGAAATCACAAATCGTTGATTTTTCTATATGGGTTTAGTTTGAAATCTAATTAACTTTGAAATGTTTTTAATCAATTAAAAAAAAATGTATTTTTCTTAAAATCTTCTTTTAACAAAACTTTGTAATACTAGTAATTAGAAAATTATTTATTAAATTTTTTTCATTGGTTTTGTAATAAATACCTAGAATTTTACATACATTAAGCGATATAATTTGCATGATACAAGAGATGCGGGTCTTTAAAATAAAAAAAAATAAAATAAAATAAGTCAACTAAGGCGTACATGTTTAGAATAATAGGTAAAAATCAACACACACGTGTTACGTAATTTGAACTTCATTTATTGGTGGAAAATTTTGAGAATGCAAATTGAATTGAATTTTTAATACTTGTAATAATTTCGTAATATAAAATTAAAATAAGTATGATGAAAACCCTTGGCTCACAGCAGAGCTAAAGTTTTTCCTTCATAATGTGTTATTGATCAACAAATCTGTCCATATTGATTATAATATTAAATCCTCAACAGGCCTACGGGCTTGGTCTAGTTGGAAGCGTGCCTAGCTTCTATACCGAACGTCGCGGGTTCGGACCCCAGGCAATTCGATGATTTTATTTAAGCCATTTAGATACCAAATGGCTTAAATAAGAATGAGCCTGGACCCCCAATAGATAGATATATTAAAACATACGAGTATCTTTTAAAGTTTTAAATGGCCTAAGTTGCCGAAAAGACTGTGTGAATGTGTGTGTGCGTGTGAATTGAGTGTGAATGAGAAAAAAGTGTGAGTGTTAAAAAAAAAATTATCAATCTACCATCGCGGACTAAAGATCTTAAAATTATTCAAATCCCTCAGCGCTAATTATAAATGGTGAAAAATCTGGAATCAAAAAAAAAATTCTAAACCACTAACTCCATGTCGTTTTCACTTGAGGAAATTCACGTCGAATACAGCCTCTGCACCTGGAGTCCGATTTTTTTTTTTTTACCAGCCAATTAGTGTGAGTGATTTTCCAATCAGTCTACGCGCTGTTGCCAAATGGCCAAGAGCCACGCGCTCTCGCCCCCGCCTAGAATCAAAGGCACGCGCCTAACCCACCCCGGCGACCACACAAATACACACACCAATACATGACAGGTGTTGTGCTGCGGGGGCAGGTGTGCAGCTACGAATCTCGACAAGGGCACCAGCTGCCGCTGTGATTTTATTCACTCTGCAACATACAAGAGAGAGAGGCTGGGATGCATGCCTCTGGACAGGAAATTTTGTCGATCCCCCCCTTCTCTCTATAGGGAGTTCCGAAACACTACACCTTGATCTCACTACTGGTTTCTCTCATTAACAAAAGCCTATTCACTAATTTCCTGTAGTTTTTCCTAGCTTTGATTGGTCTCCATTCATCAGAGTTCATTATCTATCTTGTTCATCAGAACGCATACCAGTAAATTAATGTTTTAACTTAAACGAAATCATGTGAATTATTTAAATAAAAATGATAGCAATCTATGTAAATAAAATTAAAATTTTCTCTATTAATTGATTCTTACATTAGACACACCAATGTTTTGACTTAGCAGTGGTTAATTATTATCATTTTAATTGGAATACGTTTATACCATTATTGAATACATTTACTTGAAATTTGTATTCTTTATTATGGCTTAAATGCCTGGACCCCTAATATGTGTATATTATCAATAACGGATATCGTTTAAAGTCTTAAATGGCCTGAGTTGCCGAAAAGACCGTGTGAATGTGTGTGTGAGTGTGAGTGTGAATGAGAAAAAAGTGTGAATGTTTAAATAAATAAAAAAAAAAAAAAGTATTCTTTATTATTACTGTATTTTATTTCATTAGGTAGCCAATTATTATATTAAATAAAATTCTTGAACTATTATTATTTTAATAATAAGTAAAATTCAAAATTAATCTCACTCTTTAAAAACTAAAGTTTTTTTTATAAACAAAAACCAACCATCATAAAATTCCATTTAGATTTTACTTTGATAAAATAGAGAGCTACTTTTACCCAATCTAAAAAGTTTTAATGATTTTGATTTAACTTTTCAACTTCATTTTAATAACCTATCATCTTTTAAAAAAAAATGATCTTAAAAGTAAGGACCGTCTATTATACTTGTTTTTTTTCTTCCCTCTAATAAATAAGTGCCATTATTAAAAAAAAAAAACTTATTAAAAATTTATTTTTATACTATACACTATAGGTTTCTAAAATAATAAAAATATTGAGGAAAATTTGACAGAATCAAAAGACCGAGGATTGCAAATTATTAAGAATTTTCATATCTTTTTTTACCAACTACATCATGCCCGAGGGCTTTTCATATCTTAAAATCGAAAAAAAAAATACGTTTTTTTTGTCACGTCAAAAGACTTGTCATTATTGTCGAAAAATTATTTGTCTCTTCATTATTGTCGTAATTTACCTCTTTACTATGAGCTACAATCTTCTTTTTTCATATAATAATATGTGGTGTACATAAATTCGTTTGTATTTCGCTACTAGTGGTTTAACTGTTAGTAGCCAAATTGACCAATTCATTAATGAATTTTTCAATTAAATATATTGCCAGAGTTCCTCCAAAGCGGGATTAATTTTTTAAGTAGCCTATTATAGTACAAACAACTCGCTCATAGACTACTCTGGAGCAATTAATCAAAAAATCCATTTGAGTTGGACATATGGGTTGCCTACCTACCAGGAAGCAAAAAAAAAACTAAAACAAATCTTTGATATTTTGCCAATTATAGTGGCAACAATCAATCTAGTTTATTCTAAGCCTAAAAATATAATATCTATTCCTAGTTATACAGTATTTACGTAATATTCTTTAACGCAGCTTTATATATAGCGTTATCTTTTAAACAAAGTTTTTCTTTTTTCATTCCATTGATTCCAATTCCATAAATATTTGCCTGTTTAAGGTGAAATGAACGCTTAGAAAATAGCTAAATAAAAAATCTTTCTAAACAAAGTAAATTTTCCTTTGAAAGGGCCACCAAATGTTTCTATTTTATATAAACAAAAAGGTTTTTTTTTTTACTATTTTCCGAGATTTATCTATTTGAATCAGATATTAATATTATTTATTTATTTATTATACACAAAATTATTACAGGGGTTGTTTTGGCTAATTCTTCTATTGATATTATCTTACATATTTGTATACAATAATTACTAGTATTTAGTATTTATTTATAGATTTGATCTTTATCAGACCGTCTGTCCGCCTTGGGAATCAGATATTAGTATTTAAAACGTCTCGATACTTTTTTGGACTTAACTAAGTCATAGAAATAATATATAAGCTCATATAATAACAAAGCTGTGAGTTTTATTTAATGGCGTAGCCATTTTTTTTTTTTTTATTATTTAAATAAAAAATTCAATTAAATATTTTAAAAAAATTTTTCAAAAGGGTTATCAGTAAAAATTAGCTTAGATATTGTCAGTCATTTAATAATTAAGCTTAATACTTACAAAATTAGTATGTAATGGTGTGTAAATAATAATGGAAAGAAAAAAAATAAAAACAAAAATTTTTCTCTTTCATTTGGTCTACTTTTTTTTTCTTCATCGTTGGATGTTATGTTACTCTTCTCAAAGTTAATGACCTGATACTAACCTTCGTTATAACCTTTAATTAATACAGAGTGATACAGAATATAATGTGCTATAGATTTTCCGTTAGAGGGTAATATAATAATATATGACTATCATAAAGCCTGTTATAACAAACAAGAGACATTAAGATTAAGAGGTGACGTTAAATTAAATACCTCATTTCTTAGGCTTTATCCATGAAATAAGGAACAAAAATAATTTACAGAGTTTTATAAATTATTTTCAAAGGAACAGATTTAATCAACCGAAGTTCCGGAACACCTGGCTAACGTTTTTTTCCTCATATTTTTTTTTTTATAGAAAAATAAAAAAAAAAATCTAGTGCTTCTCTTACGGGGGCGAAGTGTTTAGCCTAGGTGATTAAATAACCTTAATCCTGACTTGAAGTCGGCTTATTTACCATAATAATTATTTATTATTCTCTTTTCCGAAATCCATTTATTATAGGTATATTTTTACCAAAATTTTTATAACTTTTTTTTCCATCTCCTGGAGAATTTGTTTAGTGTTATTGAACCAACATAATAAGCCTTTTAAATAAATTTCAACTCATAACCTATGACGGGTAGTCAGAGGAAGAATAAAAAAAAACTCATTAATTTAAGAAAATTTTCTTAAAAAAAATTAGCTCCTACTTATTAACAAAACAATTTTTTATTTAACTTTAATAAATTTAAAATTTATTTATAATTCTTTAAAACTGTTACCTTGACCTTAAGTGAAAAATCTGGCATGTGAACATATAATAAATCTTTGGATAGGTTACCTAGTTGAAAAAAATGTAGAGTATACGTATTATATAATATAAAATTGAAGAAAAATAATTATCCTGATATAAAAATATATATATATTATCAACTTAATTTTATATACCGTTTCGTTATATGCTAATTTATTCAAATTGTTTCATTAAGCGATTTCTATGTCTGCTGTCAAAGAAAATCAAAATTTTTATTAGCTCTGATTTCGAACCATGCTATTTTTCATTATAATTGAATAATTATTTAAATTTTCATATTAAAATTGAAATATAACTAGACGACCGAATAATATCAATATTATTCATGTAAACTAAAAAACTATAACTTAGCTTTCAATCTTAGGTCATAAATTTGGTTTTCGTCTAAATAAAATAATTGATTTTTACTGAAAACGGTGGATGCAACTGTAAATAGAACTATAAGATTGATTCATAATTATCTGCTGTTTTTATTGGAGACCTTTTGGTTGACAAAAATTAACCTTTCATTACTTTTTTACTTTTTTTTATTAATTAAACGGCGGATAATTATGAATCAATCTAATATAGGCCTAATATTAAAACACTACCTACTGTCTTAAGTAGCTGATTTTTTGGACAAATTCAGTTTAAATCAACTCCAAGTGTCAATAAAAAAAAAAAAAAAAACTATAATACTTGTATGGGAAAATATTTATATTTTGTTACCATGGCAACCATTTCTCCCATCCTTCCTATGAAGTACAAGAGTAAAGTGGTCTTCAGAAGATTTCAATGGCAAAATGAAAGCATCTAAAAAATAATTGATTTTTGAATTTTAATCAAAATCGTTGGAGCGAATTTTGAAAAAATTGAAAAAAAAAAAAAAAAATGAAAAACTACGCCAGTAAAGTACTAGTACTTTTTGACCGATTTTGATTAAAAGCTTATTTTCACGCTCCAGGGGGTGTCTAACTTAAACATCAAATTTCAACCTCCTAGCTTAATTCCTTCATGCTTAAAATTGAACACACACCCACAGACAGACCATGTCACGAAAACCACTTTTTTGGACTCAGGGGATCTCAAAACGTATATATCCATCAAAATCTTGACATCGAATTTTTGACATGAAACCACTACGTAATTTCTCTCTATATATTAGCATATATAGTGGTAAGAGAAAGTAAAAAAATTCATAAACATCTTTTTTGTAAGTTAAATATTTCAAAATTCTTATTATCTTTAATATTATTCAACTATTAACATATTTTCTCTTTTTTTTTTTAGTGTTGACAACCGCATCGGCAGGCAACAGTAACAGCTCTTCATCTTGTAAGTAGCTCTCCCCACTTATCCACTTAAACTTGAAGAAACACCCTGTACCTGAGTTCGGACAAGGTTTCGGTGATTCTTAAGCAGATGTGCATTCCGTCGGTGGGTCCCGCTAACCAGCTTAGTTCATTTATCAGGGCATTCGTGTCAGGGACAGGGATTCAAAAAGAAAAAAAAAACAGATCCGTATTTGGAATTCGAATGGATTGCTTTATTATCATATAAACCAGCTTAAAACCTGAAAACCTTGGTGGAAAAAAATTTAACAAACCAATAAATAGATAAATGCATGAACGTTTGTTTTTTGTTTTAATTTGCATGTGGACTTGAATTCCAATAAATTTTTCTACTGTTTTCTCTTTTAATCTTTTATTTATTATAGGCATCATAGAAAGATTTAGTAATTAAAAGTGACTTATGTCTAAATGTATTCCAAAAAAATTTAAATAAAACAATTCAAACTTTTAGGCACATTTTTTTAAAATTAATTATAAACTCTTGAAAACTGTTTTAGTTTAATTATTTTGACTTAATGTTCTGGTGTGAAGAGTGAAAGTCTTAAATGGCCTGAGTTGCCGAAAAGAATGTGTGAATGAGAAAAAAAAGTGTGAGTGTTTTTTTTTTATAAAAATAAGGCCAGCACGAAAAATATGATTTTATTCTTATTTTTTGACTTCTAAGCCAGAGAATTTATAATTATATCAAGTAATTTATATTTATATTTATATTTATATTGTTGCCGATTTAATAATAATTCAATATTTTAACGGAAATAATTATTTTATTTAGCCCAAGGGTTAGTTAGCTTCGAAATAGTTCCATGATATTAGTATTTATAAGATATATCATTGAAAAGGTATTAATTAAATTAGTCATGCTGCCTGCGTCTGAATAATAGCTTCAAGTTTTAATTGCTAGACACCTGATCACATTACTTGACTGTTTTTTTAAGTTTCTTGATGTTTTAGACAGACATTCATGCGCATTTTGGAAATTGTCGATTTCTTTTCTATAATAATTTACTGGTAGTTAATAGATCACCTCCTTTCTTTTTCATATTACTCCTAAAATACTTTTTTTTTTGGCAATTTAGGCCATATATAGACTAGACTTTTTACGTTAATAAATATTATATAATTACCATATTTTGGATTCCAGGCATATTTATTTAAGCCATTTGGTATCCAAATATTTTAAATATTCATTGGGTTGCCTGTGATCCGAACCCGTACCCCTTGTCTTTAAGCCCTTATGTGGTTAATAATCGAATGTTTTATTTAATTTCTATAATTATTACCGTTAGGCTTTTTTTCTCATAATACCTTTGCTGGTTTTGTTATTTTATTTCAATAAAGACGTCCGTTTTAGAATTTTTCAAAGATCACAAAAGAGATATCTTTTTCGATGATAAAAGCCCGAGACTTCAGAATTCAAAGCTTTCCCCCCCGGGGAGAATTTTCTAAAGAATATTATAAATAAAATAAGAAAAAAAAAACCTTACTGTTATTTTTGATCCCTCTTGTGAAAAATCTCTACAAGTATTTCACAGCCGACATTTTTTAAATATTTTAAAAGTTGTTCGAATAAAAAGAAAAATTTAATTTTAACTATCTATGGACAGGTTGATTTCATTACCCCCTTTCAACAAATCTATCATCTAGATCTCGTGATATTAAAATTTATTGATTGATTTCCATTGTAATACAAAAAAAGAGTGTTAAAATATTACAAAACTTGCAAATTAAATTTGCATGCAATATTCGATAATTTTTCTTTCTTCCAACTGTTAACGCTTATCAAGATTAATTTGATAAATTTGCCCGATTACGCTTATTAGAAACCATTTTAATACATTTTCGCGGTGGTTTCTGTATGGGAGGATTCTGCCAAATTTTTCATTAAACCTCAAATTAAATAATTAAATTGAAAATATTCTCTATTTTTTATCTCAATATTTTTATTTACTATACATATGATCCAAAAACATTTATATTAGAAAATAATTTTTTTTTTGACATTTATGTTATTTCATAATCTGAAAATATTTTCATTTTTATATTTATTTTATGTGAGTGTATATCTACTAAAAAATTTTATTATATACCAAGATGTATTTCGTTTAGATTTTATCTCATTTTTGGAATTTACTTTTTTTTTCATTTTGATCTAGAAAAGTTTGTTTATATTTCTCTGTTTATTTGACATCGTGTCTGTCAAACATTCCGTTTTTTTAATATATTCATCATTATGAAAAGATTAAATCCCAAATGTTGGTCCTTAAAAATATCAATCACTTAAAAAAAACATCTGGCTTAAAAAAAAAAAAAATTCATTTTGATTAATAATGCTCAGTTCATTTTTTTTGGCGAATACTTATTTCTCATTTAATTCACCCCCCATTAAAAATGCTTCCCCCTAAGGTGACTCGCCATCAGATGAAATGAGGATTTAATTTCACGGACATATTTGATGATGTTTCGTATAATTTAATATTAAGAATTGATTAATGGGCAAAACACGCGGTGCATTTATCGACTTGCATAAAACTCCCTAGGATTTTAATAAATCAAATTGTCAGCTCTATAATTGGTATTCAAATGAAAGATATGAAAATTTTCAGATTAGAACGTTTTGAGACTAGGCTCGATTTAAACTTTTTTCTATGCTTATAAATAAATTAATTTTATCTATTTTCAAAGGAAACTGCCCTTGATCTACTTAAAAGATCAAATTTTAGTACAAAAACTATTATTGGCCTATACTAGTTTTATCATATAGACTATTTAATTCTAAAAGTTTCCCACTAGAATTGTTCAAATGAAAAATTTGATGTACATATGCAAAAAGCTTTGTTTTACCTTTATTTTATAAATAGTTTTAACGTTTGTTAAATTCCATACATTTTCATTCAATGGAAATATTCATTTCCATTTGAATAAATTTAAGGAATTTATATCACAAAGAGAGTTCAATCATTAAATTCTCATAATGCAAAATGAAATAAGAAATTTTTTTAAACAAAATTTCATATTATGCTATTCAAATTCTTTTTTTTATTAAATTTTTGTATTAGTATTATTTATGAGAAAATATTTATGATAAAAGCCTTATAACCCTGAGTTGAAGGCAATTCGAGTTCTAATCCTTCTAATGGCAAAAAATTATCCAACTCTATTTGATTTGCCTCCTCCTGAGAAAGGAAATGGGAACCCATCTCAGTATTATTCCCATCTATTCTGACTAATGTGTAAATAGATAGAGTTAGTATTATTTAAATTTTTTGAGATTTTAAAGGATACTCGTTACAAGATCCCCAATTATAAAAACAGACCATCATAAGCTACAAGCCTGTCAAAAACGAAAAACTCTAAATTGACACTTGTACAATGGAGACGAGTCTCATTCATATATTTTCTATTTGTGATGATAAAAAAAAAAAAAAAAAAAAAAAAAAAAATGAAAATGTTAAACCTAAAAAATATCAGAAAATGTATTCGTTAAAATTTAACGATATATTTAATATAACAATAGAGTAATCGCCGAGAGTAAGCACAGGTTTCATTCAAACCTCACTTAAGTTGTGTTATTAACGCCATCCAAATTAAGTATTAAAGTATTGGACTCTTTTTACAAATATTATATTAAAAGAAGAATATTTTTGTTATTTATTTTACGGCGTTTCGAGCTTCTTCGCTCAATACCGGGGTTGAGTACATTTGAGATACAATTTGATCCATAACAATACAAAATGATTACGATGTGACGACATTCTTTATAACATAAGAAAAATATAATAATAGCTACCTCTAAACCCCTGACCAGCATGTTCATTTTATTTATTCTAGTTTATAATCAATTTAGATAATCAATGTGTACATATGTTCATTTAATTATAATCAAATTTGAACCAATTTTATTTTTATACGTACAAGGATCATTATTATACAATCCTTTGTGGTTTAGACTTGCTCTTTTAAAAAAATAACATGAAATTTTGAATGTGTTAACTAATTTTAATCATATAATTATCATAAGGTAATTATTTTCTCGTTCGTTTGCATCTTATAATTAGACTCGGTGTTCTTTTATTCCCAAGACGCAGCTGCGTCCCCCCGCCCCCCTCCCCCACTCCTCTACTCTTTTACTCTTCCTTACCTTTTTTCTCTTTTGGGCTGATAAATCGATGATTTTAGGGCCCTGTCTATAGACAGGCTGTGTTCAGCATTGAAATGACTCATTCCCTTTTTCTCGTTGCCGGATGTCCGTCTGTTTTATAGCTTTCTTTGCCTCCAAGCAGTGCTTAAGAAGCTGTCCAGCTTTATCTCAAGCTCGGGGACTATTTTTCACGCCTTATATAGAAAAAGATATCCAAATATAAATTATCACTGTCATTAGGTGTTCATCGAAAAAATCATAAGTTCATTTGATAAATTTTGAGATTATTTTGATAATTTAATGAGGTTCTCATCTTCATTTGAAAAATCAAAACAGTTTTAGACAATTATCGAATTAGAAAGGAAACCATCAAATCATTATTCAAGATAATGTATGTGATTTGCAAAAATTTTAATCACATTGAAATGACATATTTTACTACTTTAATTTGCATATAATCACAGGTATATTTTACAATTTTTATATGTTTATTTCTTGGTAGGCTAAACTTCCCATGATCTCAGCAAATAGATACGTTGGGGATCCTGGGTTCGATTCCCCGAAAGTCTTGGGAAGGAGGGCGACTCCATCAAAAAACATACAAAAATATTATATTAAATATAAATTATATCAATGACTTCCGATGGGCTCTTGTTTCTCGAGGACCACCTATCTCGATTTTCAGCGATTCTTGCTTAAAAACACCAATCTTGGTGGCTGTTGTTCATTCTTGTCAGGCCCGCGGGCAAAATTAAATTTAACCTCAATAAAGATAATTAAGCATTATATTCTTATTTTTTTATTTATAGAATCATATACAATACTTATATATTCTATAATATAAACAAAACTCTTTTTACCTTAATTAACAAACTTCAAACAAAAAAAAAAAAATAAAAAAATAAAAAAAAAAAAATATAATATAAATATAAATGGGAATCGAAAGTGTTTTTGTTTCATCTCATATTTCAATTGAAACTAAATTGAATTGCACTTCTAAATGAAAGATATAAATCTTACTTAATTCTAATTATTTCTTAAAATGTCAACTACCAACAAAAGAGAAACAATTAGACTTTTCAATTTAAAATATTAGTTTTTTTTTAAAGAGAAATATATTTTAACTGTATTTAGAATGAATTCTTTGTATTTTTTATGTTCGCATGATGGGGGATTGAGAGAAAATAAAAGAATTAATTAAAAGAAAATATAAACTGACTGCTTTCTTTAATATGATTTCAAATGAGAAGTTTCTTCTGTCTTTTTTCAATCAAAGATTTAGTTATGTTATACTGATTATTATTTCACTGCGATCCTGGTGGCTTTTTTTAAATTTATAGTTCTATTGTTTTTTCCTCTTGCTTGTGCTCTTTATTATTTAATTTGTAAAAGTTAATTCACATTTTTACTCTTGTTATAAATGCCTAAATTGACATTTCACAAATATTTTTTAAATTCTTTCACTCAAAAGTACTTACAATTAATTATTTTTTTCTCGAACAAACAACATTCACGTCCAACTCGCCTTTGAAACAACCATAAATCACTCTATTTTTAAAGAGTAAATACTGTACTTACTTTTAAAACCAATTTTATTTTATTGCTCTATAAAGGAAGATTCGATTTAAAAAGAAACCTAAGAATTCTCTCATGATGGCTTATGGCTTCACCTCTCTAAAATTAAACTCTTCAAATTTCCAAGAGGCTCTTTAATTTTGAAGGGTGCTTATTATATATTTATACAGATATATTCCTCCCCTTTCAGCCATGCATGCAATTCTTCGCATTATTCGCCTTTTCAATAATTAGCATTTTCCTTACATAAGAAAGAGAGTTGATATATTAAATTAAGGAAGTTTTTATTTATTATTTTTATTATTCGCTTGAAGTATGTCCAATCAATAGTCTTTGTATTTAAATTCTTTGTGTTTGTAGAGCCCTTAGGGCTGTTACACTTTGAATGGCCACGTGTGTGTAGCTTTCACATTACAAGTGTCACCTAATGGCCCGGAGGCAGTGATGAGGAATGCATCAAGTGCTCTAGACTTGCAGCTACAAAGCGTCAAGTGCATTTCGAGTTGCACTTTAGCAAATGCTTCTGATAGTAGAACGACTCCTTAAACTCTTTAAAAAGATATTTGTCAGTTATTAACGACAGTTTTTAAATTATCATTATAAAAAATAAATAAAAATTGCAATTAACAAAAACTGAATTATTGAATTTCCAATTAGAATTGAATTCAATTTGAAGTTTTATTTTTTTTTTATCCTTTTTAATATTATACATTACAGAAGATGATTGTAATTTAATTCACTTTTAATGATTCAGTATATAAAAAAAAAACAATTTTACCCTATTTGCATTTTGATTGGGAAAAATAAGTTTTTACCTGTTTTTTTTTTTTTTTATCTCCTTCCCTCATTTAAAGCCAGATGGTAAAGGGTTAGAGACCCAATCTTTACGGTTATTTAACATTCTTTTTTTAATTAAAAATAATAAGCAACAATCTTTAAATTTCCAATTACTTGATATTTTTTATTAAATATTCTTTTTTTAAACTTGACTGATGAAATTTTATTTAACTTTCTAATCATGAATTAAAATTGGCTTTATTATCTTATAAAATATAATACCTATCAATATTAAATGAGACGAAACGCGAAAAAATTAATTTTTGTTTTGTTTCGGCTTGTGGGGTACCAAGAACATATTTAATAAACTTAATGATAGTACAAATACATCTCTTGTTTCTAAGGGCAGTGGTTCACTTCTCCGTCGTTTGATTAAAATTATAATAGCTTTGAAATTCATTTATTAAAGACAAAAAGGTAATGTAAAAAATATTTTAAAATCGAATGTAAAAAACATTCACTTTAAAAATAAATAAATGTCAAAAATACTTTTCCGTTTCCCTCTTCTACTTTTGAATAAGCCTATAATATTTAATAACCTGAATCAAATAAATAATAAATCTCGCGAAATCGAGTTAAACGAAGGCCCAGATTGTGTACTGAGTTCCGATTTAACCCTTTTATCATCACTTTAGATTTTCAACCCTTTCAAAGTCACGTATATATTTTTTTTTTGTATCTTCCTCTCCATAAAAGGGACGGTTGTCGGCCTTTAGATGAACATATATCGATAATGTTAAAATGGAAGGGGAAGAATCCAGGAGATGGGATCAGTATGTAACCATGTGTAGAGAATCCGATTGGTTGTAATTCGATGTAAGGCTTGAATGTTATGCTAACGCACGTTCTGTACGTTTTCGTTATGTTATGATACGCCCCAATGCATTATGGGCTTTGGTTGGCCAGTCAAATTATTGGATGTTTTGCAATAACCGACCGCCCAGTTTATTCGCATTATCTGGTTAAAGTAATACACTAATAATATTCGGACAATATGAAATTTATATAATTGCTCTGGAGAATATTGCTATCATAAAAGGAGACATCTAAAGATTCGTTTTATTTTGAATAAATTTACTCTTTTCGAGAGAAAGATAAAAAATATTTTGTATTCTCTTTAGGCATGTGTCAGTGTCAGTATTTACATGAAGTTGTAGGGGTGATTTTTTTAAATGAATAAAAAGCTTTTTTTCAGTTATAAGATAGATATACGTAGTTGATGGTTCCAGTGAATGAAACAAAGATTTTTTTCTAAGTCCATGTTATGATCACAATTCATGACTTTATTCAGAGTAGATGTTTACACTCATGTAATAACAGCTAACGCACTGACAACTTTCAATTCCTGAAGAGGGTCACGTTTTATAAAAGAAACGTTGATTTAGAAAAAAAACTTTGTTTCATAGACTGTAACCATCAAAAAAATTTTTCTTTTTCTAAGACATGATTCTATCATATTATATCGAACCCAACTCTTCAACAATAAATAATTGTTAGTATTTTAGTTGTGACTGTTGAGTTGTATCAAGGAAGGATTGCAAAAGCAGAGACTGGCAGCCATATTTTTTCTTTAAATATTTTATTAAGCCGACGTTTCGGTCTCGATCTTCAAGATCTAACATTGGCCCAATAAAATATTTAAAGAAAAAATTTGACTACTAGTCTGCTTTTGCTACCCTCTCTTGATAATAAATAATTATATTTAGTACCATTCAAATTTATTCATATTTTGGTTTTAAAACCAATTTTATTATTTATATTCCAAAATAATAGATCTAAACTTTGATCCCTAGAGATTCATGTTTAGTAAAATTGACCTCTTGAACTTGAGTTGAACTTTTATTGTTCCCCTAACACCCTCGGAAAATGACAAATAAACGACCACCATTTGTCGATATCAGAGCCGGACAAAAAATACAAAATTCTCATAAAATTTAAATGATGAATTTTTATCTCTCTTGTTATATGCACATATTATTTATCCAAAGATATTTTTGTCCTTTCTGTTGCTGAGGCCATTTTCGATAGTTTCAATAAAAGCAAAGGTGAACCGGGGGACGTTCAACAAGCTGATTCCTAGGAGTCCCTGACCCAAAGTTTCACTACACTTGGCATTGCTTAACTGGAATGATTTTGGTGACTGTTTCCGTATCAGTTACCAGGCCCATTGACTTATTCAAAGATATAAAATCCTTTGAATAAGCCGGGGGCCTTTTGCACCCCATTATTAATATTTCATTTTGTTTTTCAATAAAAGCAAAAAACAAACTTCAAAGAACACTCTCTGTTTCTATAAATACAATTATCCTTAAAAAAAAAAAATAATAATAATTTTTCATTCCCCTTAGAAGGATTCTCTCTATTAAAAATTTCGACCGATTCTTTCAGAGAAATTTTATTTCGTTCAAAATTTAATTTTTTATTGGTTATATTATTATATGAATAATTACTATATTACAACATGAATAATTTAAAATAATTATTCTGCTCCTTTTTTTAAAAACTCAAGTATCTGATCCCATTTAAATATAGACCTACCTGCAACGTCAACTTGTTTAATTTTTTTATTTTAAAATGAAATTATTACATATATTTCTCTCTTTCTACCTTTAAATGACTTCTTTCTTTATAATATCCAGCTTTTTTTTTCCTTTGTGAAAATTTAATTTAATTAGGTTTCATTTCAAAACAAACCCATCCCTATTCCCTCCCCTTTCAAACTCCATCGAGTTAGAACTCGTACTTTGTTATTCTGAAAATCTTTTCTCAAGTTTTCATTTTATTAATGCATGATAAGACATCAATATAAAGATTCTAATTTCCTCAATAAATATTTATAAAATTCCTCTACTCAAGAAAAGGAGAGAAGGGGAAAAACAGCGGAGGGGGTACTTTGTTTAAGCATAATTCTATCTTTTCCAACTTCCTCTTGGCATTCATATTAAAGAACATAGACACACGAACACCAAAGAAAGGTCTTTAGAATGCATTAAACGCCTCATCAAAAGCCCCGAAATAGTCTCTTTTTTATTCGACAACACTCCCTCTTTCTTGTCTCATTCATTCTTCTTTATAAATATGTCAAACACTAATGACCATCAGCTGAGTTTATTTTATTCAACTTAGCCAACCATTTTTTTTTTTTATCATTTTATCTCCTCTCGCAAGCAACCCTTACTTCATGACTGTATTTTTTTCAATAAAAAAAGTGTATAAAACTTTATGTACAAGCATAAAATTTTATTTAATTTACCCCCTTAGCTTCGAAGAAGGGAATTATTTTTTTATTAGCGTTTTTCTTCGGATATGAATAAATCAAACTTTTTTTTACCGAATGACATGTAGAAGAGGGATGGTATTATAATCATACAAAAAGTGATATTGTAGTATTATGATGGGTGAAAGATGAATGAATGAAGTTGTGTGTTTGGTCAGGTTTTTCTCATAGTTCCACTAAATCAATATTTAACATGTTTTATTTCTTCTCTCTTACCTTGAAGGTCTTGCTTAATGATCTAGAAGTGATTGGTTCGCTTCCCGTAAGGGGTAAAATTATATTGTTTACCAATTCATTTAAATAAATATAAATGTAGATAGCGAAAAATTAATCATATACCCAAACAGAAAGGTTTATTTATTGTAAATCTTGTCCTAAAAAATAATAATAGATTTAAAAAAATTGAAAACTAAGAAACCCAACAGCAAAAGCAAAACCTTATTTTATTAATCAAATTTGAATCGCTCATCATTCCTTCATTATTTTTACTTTCGCTTACCTCTATATATATATGTTAATATATATATATATATAGAGAAAGTATTAGATTCATGTCAAAAATTGTATGTCGAGATTTTGATTGATATATACGTTTTGAGGTCCCCTGAATAAAAAAAAATGGTCTTCGCGAGGTGGTATGTCTTTCTGTCTGTCTGTGTGTTTGTGTGTGTGTCTGTTTGTCTGTGAACAAAATATCTCAAAAACTAAAAGAGCTAGGAGGAGGTTGAAATTTCATATTTAAGTTAGGCATCCCCATGGGACGTGACACGAAGCTTTTGAACAAAATCGATCAGAGTACTAGTAGTTCACTGATGCACTTTTTCACTTTTTTTTTTCTCTAAATTTGCTCCAACGATTTTTTTTTTTTAAATTCCAAAATCAATTTTTTTTTTTTTAGATTCTCTTTAAAATGTATATTCTCATTTTGTCATTGAAATCTTCTGAAGACCATTTTACTCTTGTACTTCATAGGAAAGATAGGAGAAATGGTTGCCATGGTAACAAAATATAAATATTTTTCCATACTTATAAATTTTACATCTTGAAATTTGAATGTACCGCACTGTCTGGAACTAAATATATGTCGAGACGAAAAAGAAAAATCTGGTGTGACAAGCGCAGAACACAACTTTCGATTACCGAAGGTAAGAGAAAGTTGTGTGGTGTCGCGTTACACCAGATTTTTAAAATATCAATAGGTTTCACAAAAATATCACATTAAAGTAAATAATTCGTTTTAGGATGTTACTTTGATCTTTATTCACATTCAAAATTTGAGCTAACTCATCGAAAAGTTGTTCAAAAAAAAAAAAGAGGATTGTAATTAATTCACGATTCTGGATAACTCATTTCTTGTGTGTTAAAATCGAATTAAAAACTAAAAAGCAAAGCTAATGTCATTTTGTTATATCTAAATGTATTTAAGTTTTAACTTGTTGTTGTAATTGACTTTGTTTCAAAGTTGAAATGTCATTAGAGGGTGGCTCCAACCATTTGGCTTTTAATTGCGCTTAAGATCAAAAGATTTATATATTCTATTGCTATTATGCACAAAGGCTAATATATACTAATTTCAACGGCGTTTTGGTTTTCAATCAATAAACCAAAACAATACCACAAATTTGTTAGTACAACCATTTGATCTTGTCTTATCTTCAGAGGCTTTAGAGAGCGTTATCAGGAGGGAATTGTAGCCCCTTTTTCATCTGACTACAAACATCCAAGCCTACATCACTTAGTTTATAAGGATATTTATTAGTGTGGGCCGAAAAAACTCATTTTTTTAATTCAAAGTTGTAATAGCGCTGAAAAGTTGCGAATTATATATTCAACAATAGATAAAAAAAAATCAACAAAATTTTTCAAAATCAGTTGACATCTTCCGGGCGGGCGAAGGACCTAAAGCAGCGTTTTCCAAACTGTGAGGCGCGCCTCCCTAGGGAGGCGCGAATATTGGCCACCAAGATCAATTTTCCAAATGATTGCTAGTTTTATGAATAAAATAATAAAATAATTTAGAAGATTCTGGGACGGAAATTTTCCTTAATTAAAAACTCGATGATGGCACCATCAGTAGACGGTGCCACTGCGGCTGATCGAGTTTTTTTTTTTTTTTTTTTCTTTTTTAAACACTCACACTTTTTTCTCATTCACACTCACACTCACACACCCATTCATACAGTCTTTTCGGCAACTCAGGCCATTTAAGACTTTAGACGATATCCGTTATTTATTACGATACAATTAAGGGGGTCCAGGCATTCTTATTTAAGCCATTTGGTATCCAATTGGCTTAAAGAAAATCATCGGACTGCCTGGGGTCCGAACCCGCGACGTTTGGTATATGAGGTTAGCACGCTAACCTCTACGCCATGCCCCGAGGGCTTTATCGAGTTTTTAATTAAAATAATAAATATGAATAAATAAAAAAAATATTTTTATATAAATTTATATTTTCTAATATTAAAAATTTTTGTTTTTGAATTATTTTATTAAATGGGTTAAATGGGGGGGGGGCGTCATACGATTAAATATTTTTAAGGGAGGCGTTGTAACATAAAGTTTGGAAACCACTGACCCAAAAAAGACTCATTCTAGAAAATTATACAATGTGTAAAAAACAAAGGCGGATAAGATTGAATTAGGGGTTGAAAAATTGAAAAAATGTTTTTTAAATTTATTTTAGCTAAATCGAAACCAAATAAATAGAAAACATTCAAAAAATTGCGTTTATTATTATTTTAAAATATTAAGGGTTGATTAGGGGGGATGAAGGGTTGATTATTTAAGAAAGGCCTTGGAATATTCCAAATCACTTATTAACATTTGTTTCCAGTTAGATTAGAGGAAAAGGTATTTTTTTTACTTTTAATAAAAAGGGAATTGTTATTTTCATTTGTTTTATTCCTATACAAACAGAGAGAGACAAGTCTATCTCTCGTTCAGTCGAGCGCGTGGCCGAGATGCAGGCGCTGCTCTTTTTTTGTGTTTAAAGTGAATCAAAGTGAATAATTAATATAGTGTAATACACCCTGACCTCACCGTCAACCAGCACACCCTCTTGAGAGTCTTATTAAAGGTAATTATTATGCATTTTATCGTTGAAAAAAAAAAAAAAATGATAGAAACCAATAATTTGACTGCTAAAAACGATTCTTTTGAATATGAAATTAAATATTTTGTTTTTCACTAAGGGTAGAATATTGGCCACCAAGATCAATTTTCCAAATGATTGCTAGTTTTAATATAAATAAGAATAAAAAAAAAAAAATATTTTTATATAAATTTATATTTTTTAGCATTAAAAATTTTTGTTTTTGTATGGGGGGGGGGGAGGCGTTATAAGATGAAATCTTTTTAAGTGAGGCTTGGTAACATAAAGTTTGGAAACCACTGACCTAAAGTTTGACAAAATATAAAAAAAAAAAAACTTCATTTTTGCGATTATTTTTTTTTCGAATTAGATGTTTTCATAATGTAATAGTTTGTAACGTCTTCAAATACAGCCTAAAAACATTATATTTTAATTTGGTTTAGATCATTTGATATCTTCCGGTCGCGCAAAGGACACAAAATTTGCCAAAATAATGAAAAAAGTTAAATTTTTACGCGTTTTTTTTTTTTTTTTTAAATCTTTAATATACTTTTTTGAAGAAAGAGAAGCAGCTAGTATTATTTCGTTTATTTCATACCCATTAGGCTGACGTTTCGGTCTCGGTCGAGACCGAAACGTCAGCCTAATGGGTATGAAATAAACGAAATATACTTTTTTTTTAACGTAATAGTTTACAGTATTTTTATTTTTTAACATAAGAACATTGTGTTTTATTATGGTGTGAATTCAAAAATTAAAAAAAATATTCGAAAAAATGAAATTTTTCTCATACTTTGTCAAATTTTAGGGTCTCTGCGCGACCGGAAGATGTCAACCGATTTTGATAATTTTTTTGACTATATATTTAATTCGCAACTTTTCTGCGCTATTACAACTAAGAAATAAAAAAAATGAGTTTTTTCGACCCACCCTATTATCTTTACGTTAGATAACCCTTATGGATTATTATTATAATGCATATATTACATATGTAGCAATTAGACTAAATCAGAGGGAACTTTTGTCCTTTTTTTATATTTTTCTATTGAAACAAGATCGAACTCCAATCCTAATATAAACATTTTAATTTTAAACCCTTCAAAAGCCAACGTTAAATCAATATTTAGTTGAACCTCAATGCTCTTCCATCAATACTTCCAGGTATATTATTACGATTATGGACCCATCAAAATACAAGAGATCCCATAATTATAAGCCCTAAGCCATTTCTTCAGCCTATTATATGCTCAAAATATTAATATAAATATTACGCTAATATCGGATTTAACATTTTAGATTTAAAATCCATTATTATAACATTTTGATCTCTTGAAAATTCATAAAATAATAAAGCACCTTAATTTAGGTTAGCTTTTGATTAACTATAATTTTCTTCTTGAGATTTACTCGATGCTGATGTAGAAGCAATATTAGGTTATATATCCTTGAACAAAAAGGGGGAGGTTTTAAAGGGAGCTCTAAAGACTTAATGCAAATGTGTGGAGCATCTGGAGAATACCATTAAGGATTATTATCTTTTCATATCTAGAATATAAAGATATATATTAATACTGTATATTAAAATAGAAATATATGGTGCTTTTTTATTTCGCGTAAAATATTTTTTTTATTCCTTAATTCGGGCATAAAACAAATAACTAAAATAAATTTGGACAATTCTAAATAAGAGATCCGAATCTTTTTTTCGCGTCCCTAAAGATTATAAATGAATTATAAATGAATAATCCTTACACCCTCTATAAATATAATTTTATCTAAATTTCTTTTATTAAAAATTATCATTAATTTATTTCAAACAATACACATCTGGATGTTTTTTATATAAAAAAAAAATATCGTCATCCAATTTATTATAAAGATTTTTTTTTTTCTAGTTACGTTATTTCTCTGCATATTTATTTGTAGTCTGTTGATAGAATGCTATAAAAAAATAACCCTCTCTGACTGACTGATGTTTACGTTTTTATAATGTAGGGAAATATTTTTAAAATGTCAACCAATTGTTAATGTTAAAGAGATTAATCAGACTTTTAACTGGTAATTATGTTCATACCAGCATTTTTCTAACAGCTCTGACAGGTTTAATAAATTTTCAAACATAATGCTAGTAAAAAAAATAAAATACAAACTTAAAATTGAAAATGTCGAATAACAAGAGCATTAATATTTCAAAAACATCTTGCTAACTTTTTAAAATAATTCTATCAATCAATTTAAAAAATCCCTATTTTAATTAATTAAAAAAAAATAAATAAATCTAAACAATAAAAGACTGACAATTTTTTTTCTACAGTGTTTTTTTTTTTTTTTTTTTTTCATTCTTCAAAGACTTTTTGATGGCCATTAGGTTTTTTTTTTAATTAAATTAGCTCTTTGAATAATTTACCTATTTCATGGATAAAAGCAAACTTAACTCGCTTTTTCGAAAGACGCCCCAAAATTCAGCTATACCTAAACTTGGTGTCTATATACTTTGGTTTATAAAAGGAAAGATAATGGAGACCCCCCCCCCCCTTCCCCATGAAATACGTTCGGATTCATATTAGCAAATTAGCAATAAACAATTCCTCCTCCATCTTTTTATAATTTGGTAATGATGATAGTCAATCGATTACACTAATTATAGTTGTAGCTAGGCATCAGCGTACCGCTCAGACCATCACAGAATATTATCAAATAAACAGCGAATAAAATTTTTAATTTTTTAACAAAATGAAATACAGTCGACTCTCGATAATTCGAATTTTTCTATAATTTGAACTCTTCAATTATGAACTTCGGTAATCGAAAAAATGCTGTTTAACTGTCCCTATTTATTTCATTTGATTAGTAGCGAATTCAAATGAAATAAATTTTTGTTCTATGAGCCGGGATGCAATCTCTTCACCCCTAGAACAAGAGGCAGAAACTCTACCACTGAGCCATGGTCCCAAGAGCTACTTTTTTTGCTTGAAGCTATATATAAAATATATGCAAGCTCATACATATTTTCAAAAATATAATAAAAACTCTTAATAATTCGAATTTTTTTTTCTTTTCTTTTGATAATTCAAAAACTCGATAATTCGAATTGTTCTTGTGGTCCCTTGAATTTCGAATTATCGAGAGTCGACTGTATTTTAATCATTCACTAAAGTAAAATTCAATTGCATATTTTTACAATAGTACGACCAGGCTAGGTTTAAAAAAATTTTTATTTAAAACTTTTTAATATTTTTGAAAATTTCCTGTTTAATCTTAGGGCATATTCAAAGGAGAACCAAAAAATTTGGTATTATTGAAGTGTAAATCAGTGATGTGTGAATGAATCAAGATGTGTATGAGAGGTATCTGTGTGAGTCATGCTTGATGTATGATTTATTTATTGATAGACCGAAATGATAATTCTCGAATGAGGTTGATGATTATATTAATGTTTAGTTTTGTAATGTTTACGTTTAATTAAAAAAAAAAAAAAATATTTATATTATTTTGTCTACCCTAATATTTTGACAATTAATGATTAATATTAATTTAAATTCCTAAGCTGTTTTTAATTTATTTAGTTTAAAATTTGGTGTTTTCACAGCTACTTGTTGGCAAATTTACTATCGACTTTTCAAATGCACTATTAGCCCTACGCTCGATGACTCCTTTCATATATATATATTGTTTGCTTAGGCTACGTGACATGGAAATATTTATTAGCCGGGTTCCATTAGCATTCTGTGTGGAGTAATGTATACACGCACATGTGCACATTGGCTCTCTCTCTCTCTTTCCCTCATACTATACGTGCGTAAGCGTCGATTCACTATCCTTGTCTCTCTCGAAGCTTTTATCTCAACCGAGAGATCTGTTAATCCGAAGCTAGGAAAGGGTTGGACTCCAAAACTACCATCTCAAGTCGTCCAAATATAATTGCACTTAACCTAATTGTTTAATATCTTTTTGAAAAATAGCTACACTATACTCTATTTTTTTCCAAATAACTTGAATATAATCAATAAAGTAATAAGTATGAGAGTAAAAACAAAGTAGGGTTTGTTTACCCTTAAGTTAACCTTTTGAAGGTTATAATTTATGAGAGAAAAAAATCTTGAGATGTTTAGTCTTCAACTTATGACCTGAAATACCGAGATAAGAAATAATCCCATAAAAATTAATATTTTCCTTTCCCCATTTATTTATTTTTCTTAGTAAATATTTATTTTATCATTTTCAATATACAGGGTACAGGGTGTCCATAATTATACTTGAAATTTGCGAGCAGTCTGTAGCAAAAACTATGCAGCAGAATTATATGAAAATTGGCTAATGGAATAATGAAATAATGGGAATTTTATCGAGAAAAAAAGACAATGAGTTTCAAAAAAAAAAAAAAAAAAAAAAACTATTGGTGTAGGTCGAGGGTCCGGTGACCTGGTGCAAAGGGCAGCACGCCTATGCCCAAAAAGCTGGAGATCCTGGGTTCGATTCCCGGGGGCCATGGGATGTTTGGCCTCGCCAATAAACAACCCGGGACTCTGGCGCGAGAAGCAAGTGTCTTCTCTCTGAGCCACGGCTCCCGGGCTATCATAGCTTTATTGAAAACTTAAATAATCTACAAAAGTTTACAAAACATGCTCGATATGATGTCCCCATTTTCTGCTACCATCTGGAAGCGTAAAATCGCATATTTGATGGTTGAAAGCAGCATGAACTGGGGAATGTTACCCACATGACGTTCTATGCTTTCTTTAAGGTCGGATAGAGATGTGACTAAAATCCTTGCGACTTTTGGTTCTGGAGATACCGCTGCCATTACCCCAATTTTCATGCATTTCTGCTGCATAGTTTTTGCTACAGACTGCTCGCAAATTTCAAGTTTAATTATGGACATTCTGTACTTTAAACCAGGGCCGGGATATCGATGATGTCGGCAAATTCAAGAGGTGTCGGTGTCGACAATTTTGCTTTTCGGGTATCGGCACAAAATAAAATCATTCATAAAATATAGTATTTTAATTACCAAAACTAAAAAAAAACCTTCCTCTTCAATTTTCTCACTATAGCTGTTGACAAATCAAGACAACAGTGTTGGCTTTAAATATAATTTTTTAAATTAATTTATTTCTCTCAGCGCATCTCAAAAAAATATGATAAATTAAAAAAATTAGACAAAAAAATATTCTAATAGATAAATAAAATAAATATTACTCTTTGATAATTATTTTATCCTTTGATATTAAAAATTAATTTATATTATATTTATTTTTTAAATTTGTCGGTTTAATCATTTATTGGTATTAACAAACTTTTGATCATTCAATATTTTTTTTAAATGTTTATTTTATAAATTGATTTATTTTCATAAACATAGCCTGTTCTTTTAGGGCAAGTTTTAATGAATGACTCTGTCGCAGAGAGAAAATAAATTAAATCTTAGGAACCGCATCCCCGAGTGACACTTTTTCTCACTAATATACATGGGTTGATGCTGTAATTAATCAACGTGCTCAAAATGTTAACAACCCTTGGAGAAATATAAAAATATAAAACAAAGGTCAAAAATATTCACGAAGCAGATGAATAGCATTGCATAATTGAATTAGTTAAAAAAAAAATGTCAAACGACAAGTACGTATATATTTTATTTACTAACAAGTAAAACTCAGGTCATCATTAGGTATGTAAATGTCCACAACAGCAGAGCTTACTAGAATTTATTTGCGCTTACCCGAGTAAAAATGATCGAGGGATCCACACGCCCGCAGCTAGTCTGCAGTGAACCTGTAGGGACAGACAGGGATCCACAAGCCCGCACCAGGGAAACACACAGTATATCGAAAGTGACCAGAAGAAAAATGTGTGTCCCTGGGGCGGGCGTCTATATCCCTGTGTGTCCCTAAAGGTTCACTATGCAGTAGCTGCGGGCGTGTGGATACCTCGATCATTTGTAATCATTTTTACTCGGGTAGTAAAGTGAATATTAATTTTTTTATTAATCGTTTAAGGAATTTTTTGGCTCCTTCTCTATTTGATTGGTATCCAATTCAATTGAAATTCATTTTTGCCGCTTGGGAAGCAAACCTCCCCTGCCCCTAGCTTAAGAGATCAGTACTCTAACACTCCGGCTCAGGAACATTATTATTATTTTTATTCGTGTCAGATAGACAAGATCAAACCAAGATAAATATAATCTATTTGACATTTTTTTTTTTTTTTTAAATTCCCTTTTTCTGCTCCTGAGGCCATTTAGGGGTTTTAATTTTTTAAATTTCAAATATTAGAAACATTAATGGGTGCCGGGAGACAAGTTTTTCACAGCTATACATCCGGAATTCAGCCATACTTTGGCAGCATTTTTAATAGCCACGATCTTGATTGCTCCCTTGCCAGGCCCCAGGCTATTTAAAATAAATACCAAATACTTATAACGATTATCCCAACTAAATCTATAAAATGCTTGTGTCTACTTTTTTTTAATATAATAAATGTTTTTTTTTTATTATTAAATATAAATCATATAGCAAAATGAAATTGATATTAATTGGATCCAGAAAAACTTGGTTTCCATATCAATTATTCACATGATATAAATATTTGTGACGGAAATAAATCTAGGTGCTGAAGCGAAATGTAATTTATATGACAGAAAAATCACCCATTTGCGCGAGTTCATTTTTTTATATTTTTCATCTCAACATCTGTAATACAATATACCATGAAATATTAATAAAATTGAAAAAAAAAATGAGATAAACATTTTTTTTTCTCTGTAATACTTCTTTAAATCTACAAATCCCTTTTATATAAAGTGGAAGATTTATATTAATCCAAGATGATAAATCAATGATTTTCTCTATAGAACCACATTAATTACTCTTTGTGTTGTTTAGTAATTCGTTTGCTTAAATACATTATCCAACTTGAAAGTCGGGATGTCTTTGTTAATCTCATCATGGTCTAGTTTACCCTAGTTTTGTTCTTAATCAACTCACAGTTGTATATTCTCCTCTAATCGGGAAACAATCAATCAAAGAGGGTAAATTAATTTGTTTGAACTATCAAAATTATTTTATAGATCCAAATAGTCTCATCTAACTTTTAATAATAGAGAATAAAAATAATTACACGTTAAAGAAGTCTTTTTATTAATTAAACAAATTTTTCTTCAGAGATCATTCTCTAATATTTATTTTACAGAGTACAAATAGAAAAAAATTATACTACAATATAAAATAATTTATACTTCGACATTTTTGCCTTTCTTCTAAGCATAATGTAATCAATGCTCTTCAAAACACTCACAGCCAAGGGCGGAACCAGAGGTGTTTCTCGGGGGGGAGAGGGGGGGAATAATCTGGTCGCACAGCACACTATTTTTTCTTAATTTCGGAAATTTAAAGGCGCATTCTGTACTTGTTTGCCAGAATATAAATGCAAAACAAATTTTTAAGTATTAATTTTTTAAATTTTACATTAAAAATAACTTTTTTTTCGAAAAAAAGTATTTTTTTTAATCTCAGGGGGTTAATTACCCCCTTTACCCCCTCCCCCTTGTATCTGCCCTTGCTCACAGCATAGTATATCTTTCATATTTGGATCTTGTACTCTAATTTAATACCTCTTAATAACTTTTTTCAACTGCTTTTTCTCAAATGTTGCTTTCATGGCTTATATCCCTCTCCGATATTGGGCCCCCGATGGGACGGATTAGGAGCCTATTTTTCAAAAGTATAAAAATGTTAATTTTTATTTAAAAAATAAAAAATTATCGTGAATGAAATAGTGCTTCTAGATTGTTTAGTCTAGTTTAAAAATCAAAATATAATCAAAAATCATGTTGTTAGTATTTTTTATGTAATAAAAAACAAAAAAGTATCCGATAATCCTTTCCCTTAATATCAATAATAATAGCAATAATGACCTCTTTGCCTTACTAGACATCTGAATTCTACAATATTTATTCATACCTCGCTCTTAGCCAATTTTTAAGGTGCGATCACACGGAACCTGACTTGACTTGAGTTGAGTCCGGTGGCGGACCCAACCTATGTATTTCTATGAAGGTGCACACACTGCCGCCGAAACGGAGTTGAGCGGATTTACGTCACGATACGGACTCTGGTGGCTAACCAATTTTGTTGGACGGGACCTGACTCGGCTGGCTGGGAAGCCAACATGGCCGACTTTTTCAATCAGCTGTTTGATCGGTTCCTTAATAAAGACATTTTTGGAAATATAAGGCTTTATTTAAGTAATAATAATACAAATAAAATAATAATATTTGAGATAACTTGTATTTTTTGTTAAAAATTTCAGGAAATATATGT